>JANDEH010000006.1:62919944-63120792 GCA_024610705.1 Tetragnatha versicolor
CTTAACCAACCAGGCCACTGGATTCACATCAAAAAGGAGGCAATGGATGAAATGTATTTTATTTAAAGCTTTCTTTAAAATAAAAATAAATCATTATATAAATAGTATCTGAAAATTACAATTGGGTTTGATCCGGGAACCTTCTGCACTGGAGACTGGTACTTAACCAAACAGGCAACTGGAATCACATCAGCACGAATGCAATGGATGTAATATACTTTATTTAAAGCTTTCTTTAAAGTAAAAAACATTGTGTAAAAATTGCAATTGGGTTTGCTCCTGGAACCTTCTGCACTAAAGACTGGCACTTAACCAACCAGGCCACTGGATCCCCTTCAGCAGGGAGGGAATGGATGAAATGTATTTTATTTTAAAGCTTTCTTATAAAAATCTCAGATCCCCGGCAGGGTTTGATCCAGGAACCTTCGCCCCTGAAAACAGGCACTTAACCAACCAGGCCACGGAATCCACATCCGCAACACGGCAAAGGATGAAATGTATTTTATTTGATCCAATAACATCCTCGGACGCTCCAAGTAAGAAGTATTTGATCCAATAAGCTTGTCCGACTATAGGCAGACATTACTATATTATATGATTACCCCGACTCAAGCCTAGTAATATTTGGGGGAAATTAAATAAATATATTTATTTATTTCCACCACAGACTGTGTAGTAGTCCATTACCTCTAGTTCTAGCATTTAACAACCTTGTCATAGACCAGGGCCGTTTTAGACACAGTATTTACTATAGTGGAATGGTATAAAAATGCTTCATGTTTCATGAGTAAAAAATGGTGCTTAACATCAGATCTTTTTGGTAACCTCGAGTTCTTTCAATTTTACTTGAAAAAATTTTTCTTAATTCATTAAGTGGTGACTTCTTAAGTGGTGGTTTTCTTAATTCCTTAAAAAAGTGATAAAAATATGATTATAAAAAGTGTGAATAAATACCTATCTGCAGGGTTCTATTTGAGGTGGAACGTGCCAAAACGACGCTCCGGCATCTTTATGCTAATATAATAATAGTTATCCGGTGTATAAATGACGTCAGAAAAAATTAGGACAGTTAAAAATATTGATTACTTTACAAAAAATATTATTCTTTTGTCAACCCCCCGTAAAAATTACGGTATCTCAATTTTCGGAAACAGATTGTTTCCGGAACAATTCTAATTAAAAGTAAAATTGCTTATCATTGGGGAAAAATTTCATTTGATTTTTTTGGGTGAGGTTATTAGTTTTTTAAATTTTGAGAAAAAATCTTCTTAATTTTAAGCTATAATAGCTGTAGTCTGTTCATTTAGAATAGGCGCCTGAAACAGGATCAAAAACGCTCGATAACGCCTAATAACGCACATCACGCAACTTCAGTGACCGATTCTTTTACAGTATTTTAACTACTTCTGTTAAGTTACCTTGTCATTGCACAAGAAAAAGTTTCGATGATGATTACATTAGTAACTGCTTCAACTACATTTCGTCTTAGGCGCCAATTCTAAATGAACGGAGTACATAGCTATTTTCTCCTTTCATTTTCCCTTACCTATTTTGGACTTGCATTCTAACGAATAATTGACAAGGCGAAAAGAAAGCGACCTTATTAATTAGAACCGCCCTTGATTCTTTTTTTTGGCGACCCGATTGCACGTCACGTGGTCCCTCATTGTTCTGTGCATCATGCGTAATTTCGCTTTAGCCGATGATGTGAGAGGCTTTCTTCTGAATGTGGTGAATTGCAAAAGGAGTAATCTGATGTTGTGAATGAAGGAATCATTCATGCAACGGTACACTAGTGTTTAAGTCTAATTCCTGGTTTTCAATGGGCGCACATAGATGAAACAACGACTTTAACGAATGCAAATCAAATATTCGTTTCTGTGTGACATCCGGGATCCCTTGAGGAGATGAATAAACTGGAAATGAACCCATAGTTGCTGTGAATAATCTCCTTCATTAAAAGTCAACGCTGCGCTGTCGAAAATATTCGAACAATGGATTTAATATAGTTTGAACGCATTTATAGTTTCAACTGTAAACATTTAGTTTTTAAAATTAAAAAAAGGATATTCATAGAATTGGTTGTTATATAGCATTGTTTTAATTTTACATCATTCGAAATCAAAACGTACGGCCAGATGCCCTTCCCAGAAACTCTCACAAATCCGACTTATTTCTATAGCCAGTTTATTTTACCATCGAAAAAAACATTAATGATAGACCTGTTCAATTAAGATTAAAAAAAAGCGGTGGGTATCACATTAAACCTTGAGACTAGAAATATAAGCATACATATCGGGCAAAGGGATTAATTGGGCATTATTAATAATGCCCGAAGTGGAGGAGGGCAATGTGATAAATTCAATGGTATTTATCAATGAAATTTATCACTTTGCCCGCTTCTACCTCTGGGCCTTATTAATAATGCCCAATTAATCACTTTGCCCATAACATATATATGATAAAGAGTTTAATGAAAAGAAAATGAAGAGATGATACGATTTTATTATACGTCGATATCGACAAGAAACACATTTTGCATTTTTCGAAGCAAGATTAATAATCAAAGCGAAAAAATTAATAATTAATTGTTAACCATAAAAAATTCAACACAAGAGTTTGGAGCATAGTTAATGTCCCCACTAAGTCCATTTCAATCAAAATTTATTTCTTGTTGTGGAGAGTGGGTACAATGATAAACTAAACGCAATCATATATTATTCATTTGGGCTCCTTTTTGACTGTAATATAATCAGTGTCTGATGGTTTGTGCCATTCGTGATCTTTAATAATCATTCCTAGATTTACTCAGACATAATACCTGATTCTCGAGGACGAACTAACGTTACCGAGAGTTATCGCAATCAGTCATCGAAATACCTTTTCCCTTATAGATAGTGTGAAGTTTTATTTACAAAGATACTTGAACTTATCTTCCCTTTTTGTGTTTATCAATAAGTGTACACAAAAAAGGTTTCAAGGCTACCAAATTAAATCAGATATGCTAAACTTCTTTCTCTTTCTTGAGCCTTATTCACTCTGTTTCACTTTAACTGTTCATTTACAAATACAAATACAAATACAAATTAAGTCGACCAACTACAGGCGTAAAGCCCAGCAAGGTTGGTCCAGTCTTTTTAACCCACACTACCGGAATCCCAGTATCTGTCAATTTTCCTCTTGAACTCGTTTACCCCACTTGAATTTACAATTGTTTCAGGCAACGCATTCCATCTATCCACTACCCTATTAAAAAAATAATGCTTTCTACAATCCGTCTTAAATCTTCCTTTATTCAATTTGAATTTGTGACCCCTTGTTTTATTACCCGTATTGAAATCTAGTCCCTCTGTGTCCCCTTGCTTTACCATTTTAAATAGTTGAATCAAATCCCCTCTAATTCTTCTTTTCTCTAGAGTGAACATATTTAGCTTCTTTAATCTTCCCTCATAACTTAAACTGGATATACCCTTGACCATTTTAGTAGCCCTATGCTGAACCCTTTCAATTGAATCAATATCTTTTTTTAAGTATGGAGACCAAAACTGAACAGCATACTCTAGATGAGGTCTCACCAAGCCTCTGTATAGTGGTAAAATAATATCCTCGGACCTTGAAGAAACAGTTTTTTTAATGTATCCCAATATCCTATTAGCCTTTTTACTAGCAGATGAACTCTGATGAACCCATTTAAAGTCTTCATTTACTATCACCCCTAAATCCTTGATCATATTACCTTCTTTAACTTTGTCCCCTTGCAGAGAAAATTCTGCCCTACCATTCCCCCGACCTATATGAAGTACCTGACATTTACTTATGTTAAAGGACATACCCCATTTTTCAGCCCATTGTGATATCATATCTAGATCCCTTTGTAAATTTTGTATCTGCTCCTGAGTATCTACCCTCCCCCAAATTTTTAAGTCATCAGCAAAGATGCTGATCTTGTTCCTAATGTCCTGACTAATATCGTTAATGAATATTATAAAGAGAATTGGCCCCAATACTGACCCCTGGGGCACCCCACTCATGACCTCTACCCACTGAGAATAATTACCCTTCACTTGCACCCTCTGTTTCCTACCTATCAACCAATTCCTAATCCACTGTAGTGTTTTACCTCTAATACCCAATTTTTCCAATTTGAGTAGCAATGCCTCGTGTGGAACCTTATCAAATGCCTTTTGAAAATCTATGTAAAATATGTCTACACTATGTTTTTGATCCAACTCCTTTGTTACTTCGTCATAGAACTTTAAAAGATTAGTTTGACAGGATCTACCCTTCCTGAATCCAAACTGATTGTCTGAAAGTAAGTTACCCTCCTCCAAGAATAACATTATATGCTTTTTTAGTATGGTTTCGAAAATCTTACAAATGACTGATGTTAAGCTAACTGGTCTATAATTGCCTGGATCCCATTTTGGTCCCTTCTTATATATTGGAGTTACATTAGCTAATTTCCAATCTATTGGCACCCAACCCGATTCGTATGTTGATTTAAAAATTGTCATTATTATGTCCCCTAATTCCTCTGCGCATTCCACAAGCACTTTTGGATAAACATCATCTGGTCCTGGAGCTTTAGTTGGCTTTATGCTTCTTAAAAGATGTATTATTTCCTCCCTATTAAAACAACAGTCCGAAATTTCCACCCTTCCATTATAATCTAATGCATAGTCACCCATTAATTTAAAATTCTTATTAAAAACCTCTATGAAAAAATCATTTAACACCTTTGCCATACCTATATCATCCTGAATAATTGTGTCCTCTCCTAATTTTAATGGCCCCAAGGTAGAGCTTAACTTATTGTTCTCCCCTGCATAAGCATAAAATTCTTTTGGGTTTTTTATGATATTCCTAGCCAGTTTTTCCTCTAAAGCCCTCTTCTGCCTATTACTGATATTTTTGAAGTCTTTCCTAGCCTTTAAATAAGCCCCCCTATCACTATCCCTCCCAGTACGTTTGTACAATTTATAGGTTTTTTGTTTCAACTTCAATGCCTTTCTAGTTTCCCATGAAAACCACATGGGTGTCAATTTACGCGCTATTCCCTTTTGCCTAAAAGCAGTGATGTGGGTCGGAAAATTTTCCGCGGAAAATTTTCCGAAATGGAAAATTCTCCGGAAAATTTTCCGCTATGTTTTTCCGGAAAATTTTCCGCTATTTTTTTTTCAGAAAAAATGTCAAACAAGCAATTTGATAATGATTTTCTGGGAACTTTGGGAAAAATTTGATACTGTATAAGTGAGCGAGATTTGTTTCCTTGCCAAAGACCATTTTTCTCGGTCAACAGGGTGGAGGGTGAATTTTAATGAGCTGTTAAAGCAAAAAAGCAGGTGTTATAATATCTCACAAGGAGACTAGTTTTTTGTTCCAGCTGGCTGGCCCAACCACAAGCAAGAGAGAACTGTTTTATTTTTTAAATGCAAAGAAAAGTTTTAGTTAAATGCAGGTGGTAAAATCAAAGCAAAAAGCTTCACTGCTTCTAGGGTTACAGGATGATTTCTGGTGTTCCCACTGGAATTGATTTAACCCTTGTTTTGGCGTTAATGACTTGGCACTCTCAAATATATTTCGTTTTATTTAAGTAATTCCTCATTGGCATCTTTGGCGCAAACACACACTTCTGAGATGCCATCGAAGGGTTCTTTCCTTTTATTAGAATTCAGCAGTTCAGTATTGCACCATTCATTCATTTCGAGAAAAGGATTCATTTTGATGTCTATCAATAATGGGAAACCAGAAGAAAACCAGCGTTTGGAAGCATTTTGTAGAAATCCGTGAAGGTAATAAAATTAT
Source organism: Tetragnatha versicolor (assembly GCA_024610705.1). Taxonomy (NCBI): domain Eukaryota; kingdom Metazoa; phylum Arthropoda; class Arachnida; order Araneae; family Tetragnathidae; genus Tetragnatha; species Tetragnatha versicolor. The sequence goes on from JANDEH010000006.1 coordinate 62,925,750, forward strand.
TGCAAAATGCAAGTACTGTGATCAAAGGTATGCTAACAATGCCACAAGGATGAAGAAACATTTATGTAGTTGTAAAAAATGCCCAGAAAGAATTAGATCCATCTTCCAAAAGTTCAAGAAACCTAGGACTAACATGATATGTGGAAGAAAATCGCCTCAATCAGATGTAAGTAAAAGAAACTTATTTATTGATTAATAATAGTTTAAACTAATTATGTTTATCAATTAATTCTTGCCTGAACTATCCACTTTCATTTGCCTGTAATTTGATAATTAATGTACATAGTGAATAACGAAAAAAGTAATTGCTCCAGGGATGTCAATCATTCCGGATTTTTCGGAATCATTCCATATTTCAGATATACGAAAAACTGGTCAATAAAACAAATTAATTACATGGGTGAAAGGCTGTAATGTTTTTTTTCTCGGAATGTATGGTACGGCCATTCGTCAGTACGGCATTGACCGGTATTTTCATGACTCCCCTATTACGGCCCCAAATTTAGCAATGACGGATAGAGATAGAAAAACTACAGAAACTACGCTAATTATATTTTAAAGACAATGTATTTAAAAATTTCCCATATTGCTTTCCCCTTCGACGTTTTTTTTTATTTTCTCCCTTCCGAGAATGTCTTATCTTTTTAAACGCTTTTTTCTTTTATTTTTAGTAGACTTACTGATTATGCCAAAAGGCATAATCAGTAAGTCTACTAAAAATAAAAGAAAAAAGCTTTACTTTTGTTTTTATTTGAAGTTGTTCTCTGATAGTAAATTATTATTTTCGGAACCGAAACTATTGAAATCCAAGAAAAAAGGCGTTGTTTTGGGTTCTACAGTCGTTTCGCCTACTGGGAAATTTCCTGCCCCCATTTTTTCTTTTTTGTAGTTAGGTTTTTGTTAGGGATTGTTGATTGTTATCAAGGGGGTAAAAAATTTTCCAGTAGGCGAAACGTCCGTGATACCTTGTTTTGTGTGAAACGTGCAACTATACGGTGCATCCGGATGGACGGGAGAGTTGCCGAACTTAATCCTGAGGAATTGTTTCCCAAATATGTACGTTTTAAAGACTCAATTTTATCAAAAGATTGGGGCATTTTTTTCACGTGCAGAACGCGTAATGTAGGCTTTTTTAAAGCGCGAGGGGGGCTTGATTACGGATGGTCGTCGTCACAGGTTGTCATCCCTGTTTGTCCTAAATATAAAAATGAATGCATTTTCTATGTATAAAAGTAAATTAATAACCGCGATAATACTCAAAATAAAAATGATCAGAGGAATCATATGCCGCTTAACCAACAATAGTAAAAGAGTCACGTGATTTTGACAACGATGAAACTAGTATATTTCGGAGGGGAGACAGGTGGAAGTTGAGGAGCAGTTGATCGAAAGAGGAAGAGACATTCGCTTGTATATAGAAGCAAGACCCTCTATATACAAGGTCATCCAACTATCGGCCGTGTAACGTCTGTAAAAATCAAGTGACCCTTTTACTATCGTTGGCTAAGCAGTAAATTGTGCATATTTTTAATCAAAAACAAGAAGCAAAACCCAAACATTCAAATAAATTACTCCACATAAAAAATGTTATAATTTAAGTAAAGAAATGTAGTACTAATTTAAAAAATAAATTTGAAGTAAATTCATGCTTTTATGTCTTTTTATCTATGTATAAGTAAAACTGAAACCAAAACTAAAACAAATAAAGTAATACATATTTGTGAACTATTAAATTTTTAACTAAAGATAAATTCAATTATATTAAAATTTTTATGTTTATGTGAAAATCTTATTACAATTTTATATTTATATCTTTCTCTAAGGTATAAATGCATTTAACTTTCCCCCAACTGTTGAAAAATCTCGGATACATATGGCCACTGTTCTCTATTCTGTATATTCTATTCTCAGGGGTAGATCCAGGTTTTATATTTTGCGGCCTTTTTCATTATTTTTTGTGAAAAAAACAGCAAAAGGGCCCCAATTTTTGTCTGGATCAACCCCTGATTCTGTACACTCCATTTTGTATATTTGCAATACTGTGCGAAGTTCTGGTATATGTGGAACTGATATGCTTACTAGTTTTTAAATAAAAGTTTGAAAATTACTTTTTTTGTCATTACAGGTGCAAGAAGAAGAAGCTGAAGTAATCGAAATTGATCAGCCAGTTGATTTTGATGAAAGAGGAGCAACTTCAAGCAGCTATTCCAATCCAAAGAATATATTATCCAGATTTGTTGATAGAATGTCAAAAGAAGAGGAAGAAAAAGCTGATGAGACATTGGCACGTGCCATATTTGCAAGTGGGACCCCACTTTCAATTACAGAAAACAAATATTGGGTGGAACATTATAAATTTATTCGTCCGTCTTACAAACTGCCATCCCGGTATCGTTTGTCACATTCGCTTTTGGATAAGGAATATGACAGGGTACAAGATAAGGTCGTCCAAAAAATTGCTGAAGCAGAATCATTGACGCTGCTTTCGGATGGATGGACTGATATTCAAGGGAACTCTTTGATGAACATAATGTTTGCAACACCTGAGCCAATATTCTTAAAAGCAATAAATACAAAGTCTTCTCGTAAGACTGGAGAATACATTGCAGAAATTTTGGGAATGGAGATTGAAAGAGTAGATCCTTCCAAAGTGATAGCCCTCATAACTGACAATGCCAGCAATATGAAGTTAGCGTGGCAATTGTTGCAGGCAAAATATCCTCACCTAATAATATTCGGCTGCCTTGCCCATGGGTTAAACCTATTGGCCAAAGATATCATAGGTTTGAATTCTATTCGTACAGTTTTGATAAAATGCAAGCAGATTGTAAAACTTTTTAGGAGGCACCACATGGCAAATCAATCATTAAAAGAAATTCAGAAGGAAAAACAAGGAAAAGAGAGTTCTCTTGTTATGCCAGCAGAAACAAGATGGGGTTCAGCAACAAGATGTTTTGACAGTTTGCTACGTACGAAGAACTGCTTACAATGTGCAGCTATCGATGACTCTATATCACTCCCTTCAAGTGTAAGAAAGCAAATACTTGACAATGATATATTTTGGGTGCAAGTTCAGAATGCACAAAAATTGCTATTGCCCATTTCTGTAGCAATACAAAAGTTAGAAGGTGATACACCAGCTATTTCAGAAGTTACAGTTATATTTAAAAAACTTAATGAGAAAATAATTGATCAATTGCCTTTATCACACCTGACCAAAGAAGAAGAAACGTCTGTTAAAACGTTCTTAAGTAACAGATACGATTTCTGTTTTCACCCAGTGCACTTAGCTGCCAATCTTTTGGATCCAAGATATTGTGGACAAAATTTGTCTGAAGATGATTTAATGACAGCTATTGAAACTACAATTGAAGTTGCTAAAAATTGTCCAGATTTAAATGAAGTAACAGTTATGGCCGATATTGCAGAATACCGTGGAAAGCAAAAGCTTTGGAGTAAAGACATCATTTGGAAAGCTGCTGCCAGTAAAATATCTCCAACAACTTGGTGGAAAGGTTACTGCAGTACAAGAGAACTATCTAAGGTTGCAGTCAAGATTTTGAATATTCCCCCAACAGCTGCTTCATGTGAACGCAATTGGAAGGCATTTAGCAACATAAAAACGAAGAAAAGAAATAGATTGACAGATGAACGCACTGCAAAGCTGGTATCAGTGTCACAAAATCTTCATTTGATAAGTGATGACAATGCCATGCCCGTGCCTTCAAATTATGATTACACAGACTCGGACATCTCGGACTCATCTTAGATCATCAATGTCCATAGAATGGACAATTCCATTATATTATAAATGTATCCAAGAAAGGACATACTTGCAAAAAAACTTTCCATTACGATGCTTTTTTATGGTTTAATTTAATTTCAAAATTTCTTTCGCGTTTCGCACTAATTACAAAAAAGTGTCAAAAAATAAAAATTTTGTATTTGTTAGATTTAGATGATAAAAAAAATTTAATTGTGTTTTTATACAGAAGTAGTAATCACATCACTTTTATTTTGTTAAAAATAATATTCTATTTGAATTAAGTATGAAACACAAACAAAGCCAAATTGTTTTATTAGTTCCATTTTGTAACCCCTTTTTTTCAAAGAAGTAAAATTCTGTTTAAATTTAATGTTATTGTTATTTTTTTGCATTGAGATCATTGCCTTTAGTGACTTTCTTTGTGGTATATTGTAACTCGGAAATAGTAATAAAAAAACCAATTAATTTTTTTGGTAGAAATATGCCCCAGCCAGTAATTGTTTTGTTTTCATTTCAGTTATTCATAGGTCAATTTAGTAAATAAATAATGATATAATTTCTCCTTATGGGGCATATATATATATAGCTATTTCAATATTTATTACATTATAACATTAATTATGATTTAAAAATTTTAAATAATGGTTTTAATACTTTATTAATTAGTTTTTTTATTGTGATTTATTTTTGGACGAATCTCAAAGGAACATCATCCAGAATTGATGAAAATACTCCAGTTTTGTGAATTTGTTAGCTCCAGTGATCGGGAGTTTAATTTAACAATGCTTTATTACAATTAAGTGGCTTGGAAAATTTTACGGAAAATTTTGAATATAATTTTGAAACGGAAAATTTTCCGGAAAATTTTCTGGAAAATTTTCCGGAAAATTTTCCGTTTCAAAATTTTCCGGAAAACCCACATCTCTACCTAAAAGTAACATTATTTTCAATCACCTTATTTAAAACCCCCTTAAATTCTTCCCATTGTTGGCAGGATTGTACTTCTTTTAACCCCTTACTAAAAGCCCCCTTTAATTCATCCCTTATAATTTGAAAATTAGCCCTCTTAAAGTTTGGAATAATCCTTGTATTACAAACTGCTGTATGCTGGAAATTTATTCTAAACCTAATATTTCTATGATCACTTTCTCCTAAATTTTCCCCTATGGTTAAATCCCTGATCTTATCTTCATCACTGGTGAAAACTAGATCTAAAATGGCCCTATCCCTAGTCCCTTCATTGACCATCTGGTGGAGGAAACAATCCTGAACCACTTCCAAAAACTCTGAGCCTTTTCCAGAAACTACATGGTTGTTCACCCAGTCAATATTAGGATAATTGAAGTCCCCCATTAAAAGGATCTCCCCCTTTTGACAAACTTCTTGAATTAATTTACACATATCCTTATCCTGTTGTTCATTGCTGGCTGGAGGTTTGTATATATTTCCTACTATTAATCCTCCCCCTTTATCGTTTATTAGTTTCACCCAGACTGATTCAATACCCTCAGGCTTGCAATTCAACTTCAGTTCTGAGCAAGTTACAGAATCTTTCACATAGACTAACACACCTCCCCCTTTCTTATCCATTCTATCATCCCTAAAAATTGTGAACCCATTTATCTTTAAAATTGATGAATCCTCACTGTTTGCCCAACTTTCAGTAATTCCTATAATATCAATAGCCTCAGCCTCCACAATTCCTTTCAACTCATCCATTTTATTTCTTACACTACGAGCATTGCAATAAAACACTTTTAAATAGTTATCCCCTACTTTATTGAATTTTTCCCCATTAGATTTCTTAGCATGTGTGAATGGCCCAAAACATACTTTTGAATTATTCCCATAAAAGTATTTTTTTAAACCACCAGGTTTTAGCCTTGCCCGCTCATAAACTAGTTTTTTGAGTTTAAAGTGTTCAAAACCAGCTTCCCAACCTCCCTGTTTCCTAATCGGCTCAAATGCACACTGTCCCAACCCAACCATTCCCTCCTGCAATCCTTCCAAACATCTAAGAATCTAACCTCCTCCTTCTGACACAACTCCCTCAACAACCCGTTCATCCTTTTGGCCCTTTGATTTAACCACCCATTATCTACCCCATACCTAGGTAGTAACCCCAAAACTGTAACCTCTACCCCCTGAGACTTAATGCCTCTCAAAAGTGCTTCCGTCACCCTCATAAACTCATCATTATCGGTCTTCCCTACATCATTAGTTCCCACCCACACAACTGCTTTTTCCTCTCCCTTAACAACACCCTTCTTAACTGCTTCAACTACATGTTGGACCCTGGCGCCTGGCAAGCAACACCTTGCAAAATTGCGCTTTTTACGCCCTACCATGTCTCCCAAAACCCTAACCATTGAATCTCCAACCACAACCCCTTTGGTTTCCATATCAACCTCATCCTTCTGATCAACCTCATCCCTCTGATCAACCTCATCCTTCTGATCAACCTCATCCCTCTGATCAACCTGACCTAAATCTACACCCTGAACCCCCTTCTCCACTCCCTCAGCTAACCTCAACTTCAAATCCTCCAACTCCTTCCTCAAGTCACCCACCTCCAAGCAACTCTTACATTTAAAATCAACCTCCTCTGACATTTTAACCCCACTCACACCACTCCCATCAGCCTCAACCAAATTCCCACACAAGTCACATTCCACATACAAATCCCCACTAGCTCCCCCTGTTTTCATCTCCTTTAACATCCTGACAAAACCCATGCTAACCCAAAGTGACAATCTATGTACAGAATAAGCTCTAAACAAAATCAAACGCACAGAAAAAGCACTAGGTCAAATACACAGAAAAATCACTACACTGATCAAATGTACAGAAAAAGCCGATATTTTAAAAACCCATAATTTTAAAGTAGTCAATGAACAACTCAACTCAACTTACTACTGTGAATCGATAGTTTGCATAGAAAGAGTGAACAGTGAAATGCCAGTTCACACTTTTCACTTTGAAAGATTCCTCAAAAATGAACACCAATAGTGAAAAGTCTGAATGAGCCTTAAACCACTGAGCTATGAAACAAACTGTGGAGTGACAACCTCCGATACTATAACAAGCGACTGAACGTGCCGGAGCGAAAGGTTACAGGTTGCCCCTTTTGCTTAGCAAAAGAGGCAAAACAAACCAATTTCTCCGTATTGTGTGATTTGGACTTTTGTGCGTTTAAGGGGTTTATTCAAGATATTTTTTTGCTTAAGGTGTCCTTTCCTACTAAATAGATGCTGCTCTAAAACTTAGTAATTGACTAATTTAGTAAATCTCTAATTGTTTTAAAAATAAAATTTATAACTCCTAAAATTTCCACTGAAGGGCTTTGAAAAATGGTGTATCGGATAGGGCATAGTCACTTTACTATACCTAGACCCCACTTTCATGACTATATCTGTAGGGGTTCAAAAGTTAAAGGGTGGGGACAAGACACAAACTTTTCCGCGCAGACACAAACTTCGATAAGGTGTGATGCGGTTTCGGCACACTCCCTCGTCACTCCAGTTAGTTTTATAGCTCAGTGCCTTAAATTGACCCAGAGTAAAAGATGCACAAGATAAAAATAAGCATAGTTTTTCTTGCCAGTGAACTGTATGTTCTGAGACTGAAACAGTAGGGTTAGGTGGGGGAAAGTGGTTATAAAATAGGCTATTTTTAACTTCGCAAGGCTGTCATTTAAAAACTAAATGGAATAATTTTACTTTTGAGGCAAATATTTTACATTGGACTATTCAAGAGTAGCCTCAAATTTTTTCGATTTTTTTTGTTAAATTATAAACCGGTTTAATTACATTTTTTTAAAGCTTGTTTTTGTAGCCACTTTACCCCACGCCTGGGGTAAAGTGGACAGTCCGTGGGGTAAAGTGGACATAGATTGAAAAAGTGATTCAATTATTTTAAAAATATTTTTTATCATTGAAATTAACTAGAAAACAAATAAACTAAACTTTATTGTACAATAACTTAGTTGCACAAAAACATAATGCACAGTTTTTTGTGTTTTTAAATGAACATTAGAAGTTAAATTATTAGACACTCTATTATCAGACATTGGTTCGATTACTTCTTAACTTTCTTTTGAAAGAAGAAACTTTATTTGAAGCTGGTGTCATAAGCTGGTGGTGTGTGGTGGTGGAAAGGAAAACATAAAATTCGCGAAAAATTATAAATTAGTATTAAAAACATTGCCTTGGAATGCTTTGATAGCTAAGCCTAACACTATATCCACTTTACCCCACTTCAGTTAAACTGCTCTAAAATAAAAAGTAAGACAAATAAAACTTACCTAGATGGGATAATTTATTGTTTGTGAGTCAGAGAACCTACATAATGTTTAAAAAAATCCAGAAGTTTTATTAGAAGTTTTTTGCAGGAAAGTTTATTTTACTGTTCTAAAGATTGAATTCTTCCAATTGAATTCTTTTTTTCTCATTGAATCTAACGACTTAGAGATTAGAAAAATAATCTGTTCACTTGATGATAAAAAATCTCCTGGTTTTGATGGTATAACTCCCAAAATTCTGAAATTATTGGCTATTGATCATGTTTCTATTATGACTAAAATTGTAAACCTATCTCTTTCTAAAGGTGTTTTTCCTTCTTCTTTGAAAACAGCTCTTGTAGTTCCTATTTATAAGTCCGGCAATGCGGATGATTTTGTAAATTATCGCCCAATTTCTTTGTTACCAATTTTTTCCAAAGTTTTGGAAAAGGTTGTTCACTCCAGACTCTATGAATACTTAAAAACATTTAAAATTATTTCTAAAAATCAATTTGGCTTTTTGCCAGGTCTTAGCACTACTGATGCAATACTAGAATTTACTAAATTTACCTACAGTAGTATAGATTTAAGTAAAAAAACCGCAGCTGTTTTCTTAGATATATCCAAGGCTTTTGATAGCGTAAATCATGGCATATTGCTTGATAAACTTTACTCAATTGGAATCCGTGGCATAGCCCTTGATTGGTTCAATTCATACTTAAATAATCGCAAGCAATTTGTTAGCCTAAAAAATTTTAATAGTAAATTTCTTAATATAAAGTCTGGAGTGCCCCAGGGATCCATTCTTGGACCCTTATTGTTTATTATCTATATTAATGATTTTTGTAATCTAAAACTAAAGGGAAAAATTATTACTTATGCCGATGACACCGTTCTAGTGTATTCATGTTCAAACAATAATATTTTAACAAAATCTATTAATGATGATCTCCTGAACCTTAAAAAGTGGTTTGATGCTAACAAATTATCAATTAATATAAAGAAAACCATGTATATAAATTTCTGTATACACGGCCCTTCAATTCCTCTTTCTCTTTACCTGCACTCTAACAACTGTGATGTTTCTAATTGTAATTGTCCTCCCCTTCAACAAACTCTTACCATAAAATATCTTGGAATAAATCTTGATTACAACCTAAAATGGAAGTCTCACGTTCATTACCTAACAAAAAAACTACGTTTTATCCTATATAAATTCTATCACCTAAAAAGTATCATTAGCAATAGGTTTTTATTACAATTATATGACTCCTGGATAAATTCATTAATTAGCTATGGCCTTATAATATGGGGCGGAGACTACTTAAGTAACTTAAATCCTGTAATAAAAATCCAAAACAAAATTGTTAAATTTCTAAGCAGTAATCACACGTCTAATTTAGTTTCCTATCAGCATCTTAATATTTTCCCCATCAGATACCTGTTTTTCTTCAAAATAATAGTATATTTTTTCTCTCATAATACTGCCGAAATCAGAAATTTAAACTATAGCTTACGTTCTAATAGCCCTTATTTAATTCCTAAAGCTAGAAAAGAAATCTTTAGAAAACACTTCACCTACTTATCCCCAAAACTATTCAATAGCTTGCCTAATCACATTAAATCAGAAAAATCTCCTCTGAAATTTAAAAAGCTTTTAAAATTATTTGTATATTCAATAGTTGACATTGAACAATATTTTTAAAACGTATGCTCACTAAATTAGATAATCTGAAGCTCACCCTACAGCACCTCACCTTCATTTATAATCATAAGATTCATACCTTGAGATTACTCGTATTTAATTAATTATTCATCTAAACTTATTTTCTTCCTTTCTTTCTATTTTTTCTTTTTCTTGAAAACCCATTGATGTATAATTTTCGGTCACCTGTAAGAGTCAATTTGACTCCTTGGTGTCTCATACGTGTATTTTTGTCATTTTCCCTTATATTTTTGTTTTTGTTTTGACCTTAAATATGTATATATATTAGTAAAAAATAAATTTGATTTGATTTGATTTGATTTGATTTAAAGATCGAGTATAACATAAATACAAAAGTGTTGCCACTTCATAAATAAAAATGTTGCTAAAAGAAAAATTATAGATGAAAAATATTCCTCATGAAGAGGGTAACCTATAAAAAAATCATGAAGATAATCAAATGATAAATTTGGTAATTACAGCCTGTTTTATGCAGACTGTCCACTTTACCCCACCTATCCACTTTACCCCAACCAACCCTAGTTCTTTTTATCAGACTGGATTTATAGTCACCACTTTTAAAGTTAAGGGGAATAAATATTCAGTTGAGCATCCAACAGTCTTGCCAATGGCAATGTATCATCTGCTGCAAGTCCACTTTACTAAAAGATCTCCCTGCGAAATTGTGTAGGTTTTAGAAGTGCCAAAGTTTTATTCAGAGAAATTATATTTGCAAGATCGGAGGTGGAGGCCGCTTTCAGCGGCCAGGTACTCCATAAATTCGCAGATCATCATCACCTTGGCAATGGTTATTTTGATTGACAGCTGTAGCTGTTTTCTAAATGAAAAGGAGGATTTTTTAATATATTTTCGTAACAGCTCGGCAACTTTTCCCCAGTTTGTGAAATATCTTGAGTTTGAAATTTTTCTGTTATTTTTGATAAGATCTGCCAGAAAGTGGTTCTATATTCTAGAGGTACTTCTACCTCTAAAAAAAACAGTGCTAAATGTAGTTTTCTTTTAAACAATTTTATTTGGAAGCACTAACTGTTCGTAAAAATAACAAGCCTAAAATTATACTACAAAAGTAAATATAGTAAGTAATTTTAAAACTATCAAAAATATTAAACAGTAAAAAATGTGTACAATTTCAAAAAGTTTCTTTTTCTAAAAAAATTCAGAAAAGTTCAAAAGAAAAGAAAGTATAGGGTACAAATACAAAGGCTAAAATAGTTTTTGACATGCCTTCTATAGATACAGGTGAGCTTATTTTTGATTTCTAGGAGTAGCACATACTTCCACCTTTCCTCTGAAAATATCTAGTTTCATTTCACCAGAGTTAGCTAAGGTCAGCTTGAAGTTCTTCACTAGGGACGTTACGAATAGAAACACTTGCATCATTACGAATCCTTCGCCTAGACAAGCTCTTCTCCCTGTCAAAAATATTCCGTTCTTTAAAAAAAAAATTCCATTAAATATTGCACACAAAAGAAACAGAAATAATGTCTTCGGCGTTTAGAAAGAATTACAAGAATCTTCATAATTTCAAACCGTAAAAGATTATAGGAGTTTAGTCAGTTGATAGACTCGTAATAGGTCATTAAAATTTATATCTGTCCTTCTGAACGAATGTTTGCCCCGTTTTTCTGGCTCAGTTTTATCAAACGAGAAAAATGTAAAGAAAAACCTAGATGTCTTCCATTTTTGGGGGGTAATCTTTCAAAAGATCTTAATCTTTACTAATTTGTTTATTAGTTGTTAGTTTGTAATTTAAAAACAATTTAACACTGTATCATATTACAGAAAGGTGTGTTATTACAGAAGACAGGTTACAAGTTTCAACCCCCTCTCGAAATTTTAGTCATTATTTTTGTACAGTTTTTTTCCTCCAAAATTCTGTTGCTTTGCAAATGCGTCTGAAAATGAGTTTGAAACCTTATTTAAAGAGTCAAATTTACAAAATTTTCTGGCGGAGGAACGTTTAGACCAGTGGCGGCTCGTGAGTTAATAAATAGGGTGTTCACACCAATTATATAAAAAATAAAATTTCCATTAATTTAATCCATTTATGTCATAAATGTCATCTTTAAATTCTCTTTTAAAGTCCCTTTCTTTTCCTTCTGTAACTTGGACCATGGTCAGATGAGGTTTATTTCAACTTTTTTCCCAGTGGCAACTTTTTTCCCAGAAATATCCTGGCTATGCCACGATAAACCAAAATTTTTCCTATAACCTTCGCAATCATAACTACTATAATATACCTATTCCTCACAAAGAAATATACAAAAAACACTTCTAATATCTTTCTGTCACTTTTTTAATAAACTTCCAAGAGAAATTCAATCTCAAACTAACATTAAATACTTTAAGAAATTGTGCATTGCATATATTTTGAATCTAAATAGCATTGAGTCCTTATTCTAATTTTGTCAGGTTTAAATATCACCATTTATTAATTTTTTTCTCTATAAACTTAGAAATTGCCAGCCAAGCTTTTTTGTTTTCCTTTTCTTATTTTTTGTTCTTGTATTTACAATTCTTTTTTAAGTGTCTAGTGTTAAAGCAAAACAACTTCTTCCACTATAAACCAAATCAATTTTTTTTATCTTACTTTTAACAAAGATAATATGTGACCCCATGGACGAGCGGTAGCTCCTTTGTGGGATATTCATGTACTGGATCACTTGTATTTTTTCTATTCTGTTCTTGTTTGTTTAATAAAATTTATTTATTTATTATTTATAATTGAGAAAAATACAGATGCTTTAATTCAAACAAGGAAGTTTTACTTAAAGCCATCGTTTGAAAAACATCCTAATTAATAACAAATGTATTAAAATATTTTGATGAAAAGATTTAAATTTTATTTAAAGACTGCTCTTACTCGTACTTTCCAATTAGCCGATAAAATCCCTTTTATCAGACGTCAAAAAAGAAAGCTGTGCCTCAAAAGTGAAAGCCTCGGCACACTAAATCTGTGCTAGCGGAGATCTCCTGGGCGTTGCCGTAAGCTCAAATGATCTCCGGCGAGCGGTCGGGGTTTCCTCGGATTCTCATATTTTTTCCGCTCACACGTGCGAAAAGGGAAAGAAAAATAAGAGTTCAGTCTTTTTTCGATTTCTTTCGCGTTTCCGGTAGTAAATTTTTTTATTGAGGAGAGAAGGGGGGGAGAAAGATAATTCTAAGTATAAAAAAGAAATTGAGAATAAATTTCCTTTGATATTTATTTATCTTTACATTTGATTTTTGTTCTACTTTTTCGGTGGGTGTTCACGTGCTCCTGTGCTCCTATGGACGAGCCCGAGCCGCCACTGGTTTAGACCCCCTCTATTTCACAAATTAAAGGTAAATACCCTAAAATTTTTAAACTGTGAATACGAAGAAAGTCAGGTAAATCTTGTGGAAAATAGCAGAACTAGTATAATATATTAGTCGGCTAGACTAAAAGCTCTCCCTCCGCTCTCTTGCGTTACCTTCCTATACCGTGCTGATGAGCCCTAACAAGGGCGAAACCGGTCCACGGTTGGAGGCGACGCTTGGGAGCTGGAGTTTTCTCACATATTCCTCTAACCAGAGGTAGTGGTAAAGTACTCCCTTCTCATACCTGTGTCCTTTCGGGAATTAAATCTGTTCTATGGAATGCGCAGTTCATTCCGGCAGATAGTGGAGGACTAATCAATAGTCACCACTTTTTCCGTTATAGTCGGCTAGACTAAAAGCTCTCCCTCCGCTCTCTTGCGTTACCTTCCTATACCGAGCTGATGAGCCCTAACAAGGGCGAAACCGGTCCACGGTTGGAGGCGACGCTTGAGAGCTGGAGTTTTCTCACAGTATAAACAACGTTTAATTCACAATATAGAAAGATATTTAAAATAGCAGTAAATTTTCTGCTATTGTAAATGTTTTTTATACTGTGGATTAAAAGTTGTTTATATTACTAGTTCTGTGAATAGTCGTCTCAATGTATTTCCATAACCTTTTTACCTAGGTTTAAACCTTACTTTCTGGACCCTAACAGAAGTTGGTTCCAAATAAAAGCCGTGAAAAGGATTTTTCAAACACCCTGTATTGCACGATTGTTTTAAGTAACCAATTTTTTAGTGAATATTTTGTAAAACAAAATATAGATTAGTTGGGGATGATTTAGCAGTTTGTTTATACCTGAATGAGATAATAGAGGGAAGGTTGCGACTATCTTACTTTGCTGACAAGGTGAGGGAAGGTCAAAAATGACCGAAAACATATATTAACGTAATGTTTGAACGACCCCTTAAATGATCATAAGAATTAAACCGATGATTCACTGGGAGAATATTTTTGTGATGAAATGCTTCGTAACCCACGCGTTTCTTCTTTACCGCCATCAACCACCTTTGGGAGAAAACCCACACACGAGCGTTTTAGGACACGTGTGGCATTGAAAATAAAGGTAAAATGAGTTATGTTACACAAAGAAGTTTTAATTTAATTAAAGGATTGCGTTCATGTTAGAATGCCCCAAAGGCGACTGTAGGTTATATGAAGCCAGTAGAATTCAATAGAACTTATTGCTTTTACTAAGTAAAAACGTACTGAAATCGTTTTATTCAGGATATCATCAGAAAACACTATGATGAAATCAATGTAAATATTTTAGAAATTGATAATTCGTAGAGAATTCCATTGATCCATAACAAGTTGATATTAGTATGTTTCCCAGCGGGATGGATTCAAGCCACGGAGGTGAAATATTGTTTCCCGCGCCACACAGGCATTCGCATGCACAACCATTTTTTTAGAACAGAAAGGGCTTCCTTCATTTATATCTATTCCATCCATGCTCTAACGGCCGTACCGGTAACCTGACCGGCGGTCAGGTCAGGAAACCATGGTTACGGCCTCTGATTGGTGGAAAAATAATTCAATATTTTCCTTCCACCAATCAGAGGCTGCCATGGTTTCCTGACCTGACCGCCGGTCAGGTTACCGGTGAATACGGCCGTAAGTCTAAAGGAATTATAATTCGAAACTTCGAGTTCCCATCAGCTTCAAATAAACCAAACCACTTACTATATCAGTACAGTTGGCAAAAACTGAAAATTGTACCAGAAGGTTTTCAGATCAGTGTGTTCAAACACACAAACTATTTTCAAGGCCATCAGCGTCGGTGTTAAATCCATGGTCAAAGAAGGATTCAACCAATCAGAGTTAGCGAAAAGCTAATTTTGCTATGACTTTTAAACTAGTATTATGTTGAACGATTCAAATCCTAATAGAGCCCACCCAATGGAGTGCGATTGTAGAAGGCCTCTCGAAGATATTTCGGAGAGGGAGCCGAGTGCCCTTTGGGCCTCCCTAAAATGTTTCCAGATCACCGGCGTTCTGCGCTTGCGAACTTTCTGGACGGATTAGGACGGATCGCAGCCATAGTTTCGGTTTCGGTTCAGAGTTTAGGTTTCGGTTCAGAGGCACGCGCGCACTTCTTTCGCTCTCTTATAGCCAGATAGATCCTTTCGCACTCTCTCCAAGGGAGGCAGGCGTTATCAGGCCTGGTAAATGCACCTAAAATAAAATTTGAAACTTGAAACTTTTACACATTTTGTTCATTTTAGGAAAAAAACTCAAAATCCGTGAAATTTTAATTTTGTTCCGGAGAGAAATCAAATGTAATTTCAACGTTAAATTTTGTTCCAGAACTAAAATATACTCCTCTTAGGAATTCTTAATTTCCGGTCTGGAACTATAAATAATCTTACTTTGATTGTTAAATATGGGTCCGGAACGAAAGTCAAGGATATTCAAAGGTTTAGTTTTTCCGGAAAGAGAGTCAACTTCAATTCGAGCTTTTAATTTCCCTCCGGAAAACTATGACCCTCTATAAGTGTTTAGTTCTAATTGTTCTGGCTGTTTAGTAGTGAATATCGTTAAGGAACAGGAACAAAAAAATACTTCCTTCATTTTGCCCTGCATTATACTTTGTTCCCTTGATAAATTTAAACACAACATTTACACACATTAAACACAACTTTACACACAACATTTCAAAACGTTCGAACTATTATAAAAACTCACCTATTCCGAAAGTGACTGGCATCTCTTCTCTCCTCCCCCCGTCCCTGCTGATGAACCTGGAAGGGTTGAACTTCTGAGGATCCTCGTACACTTCGGGGTCATAATGAGCGGACCAGGCGTTCATGAGGGTCACAGCACCGACGGGGATTCGGTAGCCACGAAGGGTCGTTTCCTCTGAAAAATAATGTTACAGTTTCGATTCTCAAAGGGTCGCATGAAAATAATAACTTTGTTACTGTTGGGGGCCGTTCAAATATTACGTAAGCACCTAAAGGGGGAGGGGGTTTGCTCCTTGCTATTTTTCCTGACAAGGGGGGCGGTATGAGTGATGCTTACGTAAGATACTGCACTTTCGAAAATGTCTTGTTTCTTGCATAAATAATTTCCAAACTCAACCAAAAATAAATTTAAAAAAAAATGACAAAAAAGTTAATTTTTTCTGGGGGAGGACCCCCAAAACATTCTGAAATTTCAACCCTTAAAAGTAGTGTTTTGACTCAATTTCGAACCCTTCGGTTTACACCCAAAAAAGACCGCTCCTTGTCCGTATGTCACCTAATTTTTAATGAGAAAAAAACTACCTACTAAAAGGGATGTCAAAATTTCGGGGAGGTCCGACAGTTTCTTACGTTGTTATGGTAGGGGGATAGGGTTTGCTTATATTTGCTGACAAGGGGGGTGATCAAAAAAATGCTTACGTAAGATTTAAACGGCCCCTTGCCTCTTTTATAGTCCCATTTTAAAGACAAACTCTTAAAGACTAAAACTTTACAGTTATCTTATAAACAAGTTACTCGTAAAACCTGATTATTGCTATTGTAATTTTTATCTACCTCTTGCACCATTTTCCGAAATTTCAGATATGGGTGTGGTCTTTTACCATAAAACCAATTATAACCAACCAACCTAACCATTGCTTCAGGCAACTTTTGAACGAGCTCTATCGCATCAGGATTGCTTCGTGGACCTTCTTTACCATGGTGATTCTGGGGTAGTCTACACTCCCAGCCTTCCTCTCTAACATAAAGGATCTTAACCAATCGATACCCGTTTAAAGGGTAGACTTAGATGGGTCAACTGCGTTTTTGAAGATTTAAAAAAATAAGAATTAGCAATTGGAGAACCCTATCCAAGAGGAGAACAGAATTAGTGATGGGCAAAATCGATAATTTTAGGTATCGAATACTTTGGTATCGAATAATTATAGGTATCGAATACTTTGGTATCGAATACTAATAGGTATCGAGTACTTTTAGGTATCGAGTACTTTTTTTCAATGTCGGGAAATGAACCTGAAGGGACAATTTTTTTAGGGCCTATCCATAATCAGACTAATATTCAAAAAACTGAAAGCGATCCATCAAAAAGCCCCGTAGCTACGGGCCTGGAGGTGGATAAAGGCGAAGGATTTGGCGGGGGAAAAACCTAGCCGCGTCAAATTTCTCTCGCGGATGATAACGACTTGGGTTTGAGCGTTGCAAAATGAAAACAGAAACAGGCTGCGTTTGATCTACAGTAGGTATTATAAAGATTACTTCATTGAAAAATTTAAAACGAAATATGTCAATAAAGTATCGATACTTTTGTGGGTATCGAATACACTCGATACCTATAGGTATCGAGTACTTAAGTATTTGGTATCGATACCTGCCCATCACTAAACAGAATGTAGGAGAATTCTTAAGAAGGCCTTGGCCTACGAAGGGGAGTTTAGACAATGAAGAAGAAGTCTACACCCCCTATTATTTTAGCTCATGAGTTTTGAATCACCCTGAATGTCCAAAGCATGAAGATTATTTTAGAGTAAAATTTCAGCACTTTTTAAAAACCTCACTCCACTTCTATTTGTCTTCTATGCATGGGACGCTCATAAAAGTTCACTTTATCAAGAAGAGGCTCACTATAACAGATTAACAAACTGAAAGAAAACCAACACTCACTGATGCATTGCTGGGATGGGAAGACGGAGAAGAACTCTCCCATCCTGGACACCTCCAGAATGAGGGCGTTGGTGTAGGTGAGCCTGCTCTTGTCTTCGATGGTGGGCTCCCTCCCCTCCCCCACCACCTCCTTCAACTCCTCGAACATCTTCTCCTGCTCCTCGGGGTGCATGATCACCCCCTGCAGAAAGTAGGCGACGAACACAGCCACCCCCAGTACTCCGTCCCCAAGGAACTGCAGGAGGGTCGCCATCAGAGCCTTGTCTGCAAGAAAAGGTTTCTTTTATGCCCTGTTCATTTAGAATTGTTTCTTTTATGCCCTGTTCATTTAGAATTGGTTTCTTTTATGCCCTGTTCATTTAGAATTGGTTTCTTTTATGCCCTGTTCATTTAGAATTGGTTTCTTTTATGCCCTGTTCATTTAGAATTGGTTTCTTTTATGCCCTGTTCATTTAGAATTGGTTTCTTTTATGCCCTGTTCATTTAGAATTGGTTTCTTTTATGCCCTGTTCATTTAGAATTGGTTTCTTTTATGCCTTGTTCATTTAGAATTGGTTTCTTTTATGCCCTGTTCATTTAGAATTGGCGCCTGAATAATAGTGCTTTCCCCTTCGCCAAAAGCGTAACCATAGCTACGCTCTTTGCGCTGCAGCCTCTCAGAGACTGATTCGTTGGTTGTATTTTTTCTACACCAGTTGAGGCTGGCTAGAAAATATAAGACCCATCTTGGGGGATGTTTATATTTTACCCGTTTACTGAAGTCAGGTGGGAAAAAAGTAGTGAGCCTTCTCTGTCGCTTTGAAGTTGATTGTTGCCATGGTTACTGATTCGGTGGTGAGGGAAGGAAATATTTTCAGGCGCCTATTCAAAATGAATAGAGTATAGCCCTATAGCCTGTATGTAGGGCCTTGTCTGCAAGAAAAGGTTTCTTTCAGTCCTAACCGCCCCAAAGTTACCGTAGGATTCAATGGCGATCTTTGGTGGGGTAGGGACTGAAGGGTTAGGGTGGATTTACAAGCAGCTATATATTCCAGTGATGCGACCGGTACGTCATGGGGATAACGATCGAAAATTTCCTATCGCTATCCTCATCGATTTAGAATTTTGACCTATCATCGGTTCTTAGTGCCATGACTTAGTAGTTACGTCATAATTTGTTGGGAATATATAGGGAAATTTCGACCAGTCGCGACTGTCGCATCGCTTGAATCGCTGCATGTAATATCACCCTTCCCTTAAGGTTCGGTTGCAACTTTACGAAAACATACACTGCAAACGCTCACACACAACTATACAGCTTATTAACACATTTAAAAACACTTTTTGTCCTCAAGTTAACAACATTTCAGTTGTGCTGTAAGCTAGAAATTTCGTCACTTTTTTGGGTTTAGAGATATCGTTCCGCTGAACAATGTGTGTAAAAAGTGTTGTCATGAATATCATAAACATATTCAACAGTATTAGGTATTACATTCTTTTCTTTTCTATGATACGTGTAGTATTTCCACCACATCATTTTCATGGGAAATTTTTCCAACCAGTTTCAAATAAATGGAATAATTCTACCTGTAAAATACTGCCCTGTGGGATCTCCTTTGCTTCTTCTAAGGTTCCTCTCCTTCAGATACTCATCAATGATATCACGCATGTGTTCTTCATTGTAGCTTGACTTGTGCTCATCGATGATCTTATAAATGGCATCTTCCAAAGGCTTTAGCTTCTTCAGACTGGCCCTGGAACTCGGCATGACGGCAAATATTAATCTGAAAAATTAAACCAGTTATGCTTAACAATTATTTTATGCTTTAATGACAATACAAATGACAATTTTTTGCCAATGGTGGATACTTGTGGATATCATTCTTTGTATACCTGTCAAGTCGAAAATAGTGCATAATTTGCGTTACCCACCAAGCACCCGTGAACCGAAGTCATGGAGATAAAGTAGTGTTGCCCAGCAACCAACCATACAGCCAGCCAACACACACAGGGGGACGGGGTGGTTCAGTTGGATTACGTGCTGCCAACTAACTTAGCACTGTAACTGACGTCGAGTACAATTATTGGCCTTGCCCTTTGCGTATTTCTTTCTCTCTGTGCCAGTAAAAGCTCTATTTATGTCTATCTAACTTGACAAAGGTTTATAAGCGGTTTCTTGAGATCAAGCACATAAGCCGGAGAATATATGTGACCAATCCATCCATCTATACATTCAAAGGACAGAAACGAACATAACATGCCTGAAGGGATATTTGAACCCCCAGACAGACTAAGCCACCTTGTGTTCCCTTTTAACCCTTTAATAATTAGTTCAATTTAGGCTCTAGTTGGAATGACTAAACCTAAAAAAATCTAACCAAACTATGTGTAAAAATATGAAATGAAAATATTTCCTCACCTAGCAATATTCCCAGTAAGCAGAGTATTGGTGGGAGTCATCGAATCTGTTATGGCCGCATAGAGCTCTATAACCTCGTTCACCTGTTCCAGAGTCACCCCACTGTCCCCAAAGAGGGTCTTTCGAAGATTGTAATTACACTTGTCGGTCAGCATGCCCACCAGGTCCTGCGGCTCTCCGTTCTTGGCCCTCAGTTCCTCGACCAGCGAGTGGACAGAGTCGTAGAGGGAGCTGCAGACGCTCTCTTTGATGGAAGTGACGCCTCTGTCTTTCAGGACTTGCACGAAGAACTTGCGCAGCACTTTCCAGGCTTCTCCGTTCGCAAAACCCACCCCTAAAAAATGTTACGAAAATGATTGGAAGGGAATATTACTATAGGATGCACAATAACGGATATTAAATGATACACTGGGCATAGATAGAGGGGTGTTTCTGAAGGTTAGCCAAAGGACTGGCAGGCAACCCACTATGAAAGAAAGTCATCATATAATGATGAGATTACGAAATTAGTTCGGTTTCAGTGATAATAAGGGACACAGCCAAGTTAAATAACAGGAAATGTCCTTTCCCTAAAATTAAAAAAAATCAACTTTTGCTGTCCTAAGAAGAAGGTTATGGGATCTCCCCATATTCCCCTCTAATATCCCCTTTGAATTCCCTTTTCCAGGTAATAATTTCTTCACTCTTATAAAACTAGAATATCCTCCTTGAATTATTTTTCTAGCAATAATTCCTTCTTCTTTAAAACTAGAATACCTCCGCTGTGTGTGAATTCTTTTTCTTAGAATTAATTTCTTCTCCCTCTAAAACTATAATATTTGAATTAAACTTGAATTAGATTTCTTGGTAATGATTTCCACCACTGGCGTATATAGAAATTTATTTCGGGAGGGGCCCCAAACTGTTTCCCAGCCCCTCTCATGTATATTTAATTTTTTTTTCAGTATATTCTTAGGCAGAATTTGCAACTTAAAGAACTTAATCTAAAAAAGTTATGATGTATTAATTTGCAATTACAAAAGGGGGGTCTGGGGGTCCTCCCCCAGAAAATTTTTGGAAATCAGACTCTAAAAACCAGGTTTTTAACTAGTTTTGGTACCCCTAGTTAGAATTTTGGATATAAATTTTCAGGTAAAATTTGATGAATTTAATGAAAAAGTTATAAATAATATAGTTTTAAGTACAGAAGGGGATATATGGGGGTCATCCCCCAGAATAATTTTGGAGATTAGATCCTAAAAACAGGATTTCAACTTGGTTTTGATACACTTTCCGAATTTCAGACATACATTCTCAGGTAGAAGTTTGAACTTATTGTTAAAAAGTTTTGAAGAATAAAATTCCAAGCACTCTAAAGGGGGGTCTGGGGGGTCCTCCCCCAGAAAACTTTTCAAAATTTGACCCTAAAAAACAGGGTTTTAACTTGTTTTGGTACATCAAGTCAGAATTTCGGGGGGGGGGGGCCAGGGCCCCTTTGCTCCCCCCTTATATACGCCACTGATTTCTACCTTTTCTTTAAGAATATACCCCTTGAATTATTTTTCTTGGTACTATGGAAACTTATAGAAATAATTTGTTTTGAATGCCGAACTCTTAAATTTATACTGCTACTACTCATAGGTAATTAATGAAATAAAAACATTTAGATACAGAACGTTTTTTTAAATGTATTGATATTTATCAAATGGTTTGTCTTATTTCTAATTTAGTAATGTTCGTAGGTTAAGTTTCTTCTCTTCTTTTATCTCAGAGGAGTGAAAATAGATATCTAACAATCAAATAATTCTTACCATCTTTGAAAGCATGAGAAAAAAGACTGAATTCCTCTATTCTTGACCCAAAGCAGTCCGCTTTAGCGATGTGGGCTTCTCGAATAGCTTTCGCAGTCCCTAAGTTGATGTACAAAGTTCCGGTGACGGTGAAGCTGAAAATGTCTCCGTACTTTTTCTTCAAAGCATCCAACTGCAGGTGACTCGTCTTGGCATTTAAGAAAGGCCAGTATCCGAGGATGGGAACCCCTGTGGGTCCAGGGGGAAGACCCTTGAATGCAGTGTAGTAGTAAAAAGCAACGATGATGAGGAGTCCCAGAGCGAGAGCGTAAGAAATAGGGGTCGGGGAGCGGATGTAGTCAATAATTGCGTCGAGTGCCATCTTGTATCCAGTTACGATATTCTGAAAATAATACACTTTTAATGCTTTTTAAGAGTCATTTATTCGAGAGGACACAGTGGCTGAAGAGTTGATAGAAGCTCAAGAACAAATAGATGTTGAAGCAGGAAGGTCAAATGGGTGATGAAAGGTTAAAGGAAGCCCAAGAGCAGTATGAGGTAAGCAGCAAGAGAGGATTGAGAGTAGTTCTAGAGAAGATCTTGATAGAGAGAAAGATATATATGATCTAGACTAGAGCAGGTCTAGGTAAACTGTGTTGCGGGCCAAATAATGGCAATTTAACTTTCCGCGGGCTAAAAAATCTACCTGGGCAAATTTCGGTGGTAATAATGTAAATTGAATTGATTACACTATCGTTTGCTTATGGCAATTATAACCCTTTAAGACCTAGCCGCCCGAAATTCCCATTGGATCTTGTGTAGCTTAGGTCTTAAAGGGATAAATATGGAATAATGGAGGGAAAATTTAACAAATAATCACATATCACATTCAAAACACACTGCCAATAAGTGCATTATAATTTCAATGAAATTTTTATACATTTTTAAGATTACTGGTCCTTATAAACTTTCTTTTTAATTATGCATTTGTAATCGATAAACAAAACAAACACTTCAACGTTTTTTCTCACAAGACATCTTATGTGAATCTTTTACGGTTTACAAAACAAATGTATATGTTTAATTTAGCTTCCTGAACACTTTAATTTTTTTTAAATAATTAATTCATTAATATCAATCAAAGTTATTTGCACAAACAAAGAGCACCTAAAAGTCAAAATTAGAAGTAATTAAGAAATAAATATGAAATAATTATCTCCAAGCAGGATGTGCGCAAAGCAGCAACTTCCAAACAAGTGAGAAAAGTACAAAGATATAAACAAAAATTTAAAAAATTAGATTAAATTTAAATTTCAAAATTTGGATTTTTAAAATAAATCGAAGTTAAACATATTCATGAATAATGTTATAGAGCCTTAGTTAAATTCATTACGGAGTTGAACAAAAAAAAAGTTCAGTTTAAATTAAGTTTTTTTATTGTTAATTTATTATTCCTAAAACATCAAAAACAAAAACTTTTTATACAGCGACAACATGTTCCATGCAAATAAACTATAAATAAATTTCAACCACAAAATCCTTTTTATTTTCCCTTAAAAATTGGCACCACCATTACCCCGCTCTTTTGGAAAAGATAAGACGCAGATTTGACAGCTCGGTTCCACACCCATTTATCATCAAGGAATCACTTATTATAGTGACGTAGAGTAAATGAGATGAAAATTACCTGATAAGGAGCACACAAGGCCAAGATGATATTACTTAAGTTCTTGAAAACAATTATTTTTACTCTTAAAGGAATTCAAAATTGCCGGGATATTCGAATTATTGCAGGCAACTTGGAAACTTTGCTCCGTGTTTCTTGTTATTGTACCGGGTTGCAACCACGCGTACCAGATGGCGCTGCAAACCAAAATAAAGTCCGCGATGCTCAGATCAGCTGTTTGAAGAGGATGATGATCACTCAATCCGTTCAGAGAGCTCTTCTCGCTTTTCAAAACGAAAATGGAAAAAAAAGACAATTCTTACACGGTTTTTTTAAGAAGCGTTTTTCTTTGTTATTTTTTAGACTCGGACATCAAGGCAGTTTTAGTAACAAGAATCTTCAAATTCTTCTTATAACTGCTGTTAGGGGGCATTTCACAAATTGCGTCTCGTGTTTAAGGGAGAGGTAATTCAACTATGTGACATCAAACTTAAAACCTAAACGGTCTTTTTACAATGTTGAAAGAGGAATAACTTCTACTTCTAGGTTTGATTTATCAGTTATAAAAGACATATTTAATTTCCAAGAAAAGGAGAAAAAAGTAAAATTTGAAACACTGTTGAATTTAATTTCAAAACTGTGCTGACACATTGGGGTGGAGATCACTGAAATGTTATAACTTGTGACATACGGATCCAAGAATTATAATCTTCATTTATTCGTTTTATTTCCACATTATTCGAAGGTACCAGAAGTTCATTTTTGAGAATGCCAAGCTTCATATCTACACCCATTTATATTATTTAAATTAAAACTTTAAATATATAAAAAATTATTTAGGTATAAAATGTACATAGGAATTTTTATCAAAATTAATTACCAAACTGATAAAGGAAAATTCCTGTACACTATTTAAAATATCTGGCAGTTATGATGATCCTTATTAATTAATAAATAAATAAAACAAAATATTTTGTTTTCACTTCAAAATGAGCGTGATTAATATTTTTCTCACAATCATGATATTTATACTGAAGCTATAACTTTTAAACCTACTTATTCTCATACATTGTTAAAAAAAGAAACACATGGGTAAAACTAAAACTTTATTACAAGCAATACAAATTTCAATGGCACAGGGAGTAAATTTGTATATGGCAACAAAAATAGATAAGTATCTTACTAGAAAATATTTCACTCCACATTCTATATCACAGTTATGATGAAATCACATATGCTCACTCTAAACAGCAAGATGTGATTTTTCTTTAAATTCTATAGTAAAGAACTATAAATGCTAAAAATATTTTTCTTTTTAAGTATATATTTTAAAATATCTTTTTACGTCTCAGATGAGCACAAATTTCCACATTTCCTTGAAACAAATCTAAAAACATATTATTTGTTTCTTTTGTCATCGAAAGCTCAAAATTTTTGACTAAGGAAGTAAGAAACAAGAAAACTTGTAACATGGTGAATCCTTCTCCAATGCAAGATCGTTTACCTAAAAATAATTTAAAAATGAAAATGGGAAATAAATTTGAAAAATATATAAATTTTTATTTGAATATTAGTAATTCATTTGTCATTTTTATGTAACTTCTCACACACACTATGCTTAATCTATTTATCTAGGAAAATAGTTTTCTGGTCCATCTTTATTTACTAAGGAAAACAGATAGGGATAACTACTTATAATATTTTTAAAACACTTAACCCCCCCCCCCAAAAAAATGTCCAGAATAAAGAGATATTTGTCCAGATAATGACCAGAAATTCCATAATTAATCATAAGCATTAAAATTTTTTATATGAAGTATATAATTTGAAAGCAATGAAAAAAGTCAAGCTTTGAGAATAGTCATGGAATAAACTTCACACGTAATATCTTTGCTCATACCTATTCCAAAAGTTACAGGAAGCTCTGCTCGTTTTTGATCTTCTTTTGCAATGTATCGCGATGGATTGAACTTTTCTGGTTCTTCAAATACTTCTGGGTCAAAATGTGCAGAAAATGAATTCATAAGAGTAATGGCTCCAGCTGGTATTCGATAACCACACAAGGTGGTTTCTCCTGAAATTTAATTTTTATCATTTTAGTTGAATTGAAATTTTACCATCCATATATTTGGATCCATATATTTTACATCCATTTACCATCCATATCCATCTCACATAATGTTTGAAGAAAAAAAATATCAGGTTTTTAGAAAAATCTAAAAATTAATCTTCTAAAGACCTTGGTAGTGCTACTTATAAATAGACATTGAATATTTCGAAGAAATGCTACTAAGATGTATGTATTAAAACAGAGTTACTTAGATCTTATGTAAGTAAATTAGGAATTTATTAATATGCTTTATAGTAGGATTTTACAGCATAAGAAAATAACTGTATTAATATATTTGGGCTTTACTTACTGGTACATTCTTGGCTAGGGAAGATGGGAAATAAATCGTACATTCTCAGTACTTCTAAAATGAATGCATTGGTGTAGGTAAGTTTACTTTTATCCTCAAAAGTGGGTTGTCGATCCTCACCCACTACTTCTATTAGTTCCTCGTACATCTTTTGTTGCTCTTCAGGGTAGTCGATAACACATTTTAAAAAGTAAGAAACAAAAACTGCTACTGCAAGAACTCCATCCCCGATAAAAAGAACTAGGGTTGACATTAGTGCCTTATCTGTAAATAAAAATTTGGATTATTATAATTTTTTATTTGAATAACAAGTTAGGACTAAACACATAGAATAAAACAGATTTTGACACAAAATGCTAACTAAAAATTATTTACAAGATACAAAGTGCAAAAAAACATTTTTATAGGAATTTAACATACATGTGATTACTCCGTCAATAAATTGGCGGAGAATATTTTTAAAAATATTCGATCGCACTTAAATTTTCCTTTATTTTCAATAGAGGGGGACCATTGGCTCCTACTTCCCGATATCTGATGATTCAACATGCTAGTCATATTTTATAAATCTTAACTAGTTTTCATATTACTTCGATATTTTTAATATTTTTTTCAATTTTACTTAAAAGGTCAGAGATCAGTAAAAAACTATTGGAAAATATAAAAGTGGAATTTCAGTTTTTTGCAAATCGCATCGTTAGATTTTAATTTTTCTAAGCAAATTGGCGGATTTCCGCCAATTGGCGGAAGAATCACATGCATGATTTAAACTATAACTTTTTTTAACTTTACACAGTGAAATCCTGTTAGAATATACAAAACAATTTATACAGTTTATGGGAAAATTCCTGTTATTACTTAAGTCCAGAAAGTCCCCAACCGTTTTTATTTAAATTACCGAAATACTGTTACAACCAAATTTCCGTTACAACTAGGAAATTTTACGGTCCCGTGAAGTTTGTTATAACGGGACTTTACTGTAGGTAGATTTTATCAACTTTTAAACTTCTAAAAGACTAAAAACATAATTTTTTCCTTCTACACCACATACTACTTTTGTAAGCTGACCAAATGATTCAATTGCAAAATAAGATTGATTTAAGTTTTAAAAATGCAGTATTTTTAATAGTGAAAGTTGAGTTATTTCAGATGATAAGTATAACAACAAGAATTAATGCAAGAAAATTAACTCCAAAATGAGCCTTTAATTTACAGATTACTTTTCTAACAGAATAATACTTGAAATAAAATTACCAGTAAAGTAATGTGCAGTAAAATCGCCATTATTTCTCCTAATATTTCTTTCTTTCAGATAATCATCTATTATATCCCGGGCATTGTCTTCATTGAAACTGGATTTGTGATCTTCAATGACTTTGTAAATTGCTTCTTTAATATGTGTATGGCTCTTTAATGCATTTCTAGCATCGGACTTAAGATAAAAGAAGAATCTGAAATATTTATATATAAAAATTATTACAAGGCCTATCTATCTTTACACTAAAATTTTTAAATACACAAAGCCTTATAACCTGTAGAAGGTGGAAGATTAACAAATAATTACAATATTTTCCGAAAGATTATTCATCAATGCCTAGTAATTACAATAAGACAACACAGATAATTTGGGTGTTGTTGTTTTTTTCAATTGATCCAATTTAGAAATAGTGGTTCAATTATATTATCTGTCCCATTAAATTCTGCCAAGCTGTTTTTTAAGCCAAATGTATGCCCAAAATTTGCAAATAAAAACGATTAAACATGGAGTCATATAAATGACGACAAAAAAAATTTGGTCACAAAGAAATATTTTGTAACTCAAGCATCAAGGCAATGTTAAACAGGACAGATAATGGAACTGAACCGAAATAGTTGACTAATTATATTAAGTTTTAAGGTTCAAAAATAAGGTAATCCAATTACTCAACTCAAGACTCAGTAATAAGCAAACCACAGTAAAACTGTTTAAGAAATAATAGCATTTCAAAAGGATCTGTCAAACATAAAACTTACTTAGCAATATTTCCAGTTAAAAGCCAGTTGGTGGGGGTCATGGCTTCAGAAAGCACGCTGTAATGCTTATTTATTTCTTGAACTTGTTCTTGTGACATACCAGTGGCCCCAAACAAGGTTTCTCTTAATATTCCATTACATTTTTCAGTCAAGAGCATTACAATGTTTACTGGATCTCCATTTTTATTCCTCAAATGCTCTAATGTAGCTTCTATAGAATCGTACAAAGATCTAGACTCGCTGCCTTTGATAGCAGCTGCTGTTCTTTCTTTTAAGACTTGGATGAAAAACTTTCTAAGCACCTTCCATGGCTCCCCATTGCTAAAAGGGACTCCTAACAAAATGAAGGGTTCAGTATTTTTAAAGTTTTAATTTGGCATGTAAGTTTAATGTTTTACATCAGGGGTGCCCAACCTTTTTCCTCCCGCTAGCTGAACTTCATATTTAGATGAAGCTCTTGGGCCAGAAGATACGAAATTTAAAAATGAATTGTTAATCAACATTTTTTTCTTCTTCAGCTTCAAAAGAAGGGATAAACGGACACAGAATCAGCTCTGTGGGATGTAGGTTGGGCACTATTATTTTACATAAATTAAATTAGTTCTTTAAATGAAAAACAGAATTAAAATATTTGAGAAAAAAGATTTCAGTTTTTAATAATTTCTAAAAACTAGAGTACATTTTCTATTTTTAAATTATTTACAACATTCATATGGTTTAAGTATTCATTCTTTCCTATAAGACATTACAAGAATAAATTACTGCTTTACCATCGAGGAATGAATGGTACAACAAACTATATTCCATGGCTCTTGATCCAAAGCAATCCCCTTTGGTTAGATGTGCTTCCCGTATGGCTTTAACAGAACCCAAGTTTATATACAAGCGATTTGAACTTGTAAAGCTGAAAACAGCACCATATTTTTTCTTCAAGGCATTTAACTGTAAATGGCATTGTTTATCATTTAGGAATGGCCAGTAACCCAATATGGGAATTCCTATTGGACCTGGAGGTAGATCACTGGGTGAAAACACAAAGTAAGTGACCAAAACCACTATGGTCAATGCTGTTAGAGCAAGGGAAGCAGGGGAGAGGTTTGCAAGTTCATTAAGTAGCTTCAACTCCATTTCTATGATCTACCCTGCAAATGAAAATAATAATAACAATAATAAAGATTATAGAAATGAAATAAAAGTTAAACATCATAACACTATTTTAGGTAAATCCAAAGAAACCGGGAATGGGCAACATTTATGGCAAAATTTGGTGTTGCAAATGCCATTTATTGGTGAGTAAGCAATTCAACTTAAATAGAACAGGGTTACCAGAATCCCCAATTTTAACACTATTTTTAGAACTAGGTCCAATTTCTTTGTATTACCTAACTGTTTTAGGGAAGAAAATGGGGTAGACAATTCATTTTATAGGCAGATTACTTAAATTTTACTTAATTAAAAAAATTTTTGCAACAAAAATACTAAATAATAACACTGCAACTGTTCAAGAAATAAACAAAAAATTTTATTTAACCAAGACAAACTCTTTACATTAATATTCCAGTCCATATATACTTGTTTTAAAATATAAAAAGTAATAACCCAGTTTTTCTAAATACAAAGCCCAAAAATGTCACACTACATTTAAAACCTACCGAATTCTTCACAGGACGTTCATCTCATGAAAATCAAATGGTTTGCAGAAAGCAGTAAACTGTCATTCAAATAGGACGGAAGAACAGCTGGAAGACGTTAGTGACAAGCTCTGTTATCAAGAACACCTCATAAAGCAAATGCAAAGTCATCGCCGGGAATAAACTAGTGAAAAGGTCTCCACACCCACTAAACTGGAAATTTCACAAGTGACAGTCAACGATGGACGTAAAGATTCTATAAATGCATCAATACGGTGATCACATGGTTTCAAAACAATCAGATCTTCGCCTTTAAAGTAGTTATTTATTAGTTGAACTTGTAAACCAAGAGATTGGAGGTGAACAGTACTTTTATAGATCTTTTAGCAAAAAAATGACATCCGGGAAATACGCGGGAGGCACTTCAAAACATTTTTTAAGTTTCGGTTTGTTGTTTACAAATACAAGTGTTAATGTGCAGTTACAGTTAAATTTGACTGGATCTTCGTTCAAATATTCCATGGAAGTAAGATTTAGGGAAATGCCTCTAAGCACTTCCAAAGCCTTCCAAAAGTACGAAGTGTATATTTGGACGGCTAAAACGGCCAGTGGCGCATGCGCTGTAGGTCTCGTGATGACGTAGCAGTCTCGGCGCTTAGTGATGGAACCAATGGAACGCCTAGCCGTGGAAGTTAGAGTAGAGTTTAGTTGAAAAACAGCCGTCCAAATATACAGTGCCTCCAAAGTAACTACAGTTATTTTGGAGCAAAGTGTATATTTGGACGGCCCAAACGGCCTGTGGCGCATGCGCTGTAGGTCTCGTGGTTACGTAGCAGTCTCGGCGCTTAGTGATGGAACCAATGGAACGCCGGGCCGTGGAAATTAGAGTAGAGTTTAGTTGAAAAAAGGTCGTCCAAATATACAGTGCCTCAGTTATGAATGATGCAAGAAAAAAATTCGAATATTTCCTGTGACCCCCCTGAAAGCACCGGTTCTCGTCAAGCCAATCCTCACTCTCGCATCTCATGGGTCAAACGAATTCGTTTAGATGATGCGCTGTCTTTTTTGTTAAAATCTTCAACCAATCAACGTACAGATGAGGATTGGATTAACGAGAACTATAGAAACTTTTTCGATACCCCGACCCGACGGAGAGGACACATATTCGTAAAGGTGACATTTTACCATGAGTGGATTTAAGGGGGTAATGCCCCCCAAATGTTTGAGAAAATTCTGTTTTTACAAAGGGCCTTGAATATGGTATAATTTTGCCATTGGAGTTTGAGTGATGCTCTTAAGGGAACGTACCCATACTACGTGACCCATTCAGGGGAGGGAGGGGGGTCTTCAAAATACCACGCTCGGTCACAGGGGGGAGGGGGGGGCTTAGGGTTTCGTCACGTAGTCAATTTCTTCCAGTCAATACGACAAAATTAAGCCAAATTAATTATTGAAATTTGCCAAATTAAGACTAATTAAGCCAAATTAATTATTGAAATTTGCCAAATTAAGACTAATAAAGCCAAATTAATTATTAAAATTAGACAAATTAAGCAAAATTAATATTTTTAAGCTTTCTGTTTGCAAAAAATGATGGCAAACCGTATTTATGAATTACTACGTGAAAACTAGAGGGGGAGGGGGGGTCTTGGCATATACGGATGGTCACCAAGGGGGGGGAGGGGGGTCAAAAATGGCAAAAAATGGGTCACGTAGTATGGGTATGTTCCCTAAGGAGAGCACATCGTCACCTTTATCGTCAACTACTATCTCCATTCGGCAAACTTCGGGAATCCCGATTCTTGGCGATCAGATCGTTCGAGAAGCTCATTTATTGGTTTGTAAGCGCTGACTTGATCGAGCAGAAAAGATCAAACCCCATCAAATTATCTTCTCTAACGATCTAAACGCCAAGGATCGGGATTCCCGAAGTTTGCCGAATGGAGATAGTAGTTTTTATAACTAAGGTGACGACATTATGGATCAAATAGATTGAGAAAAAAGTTATTTTTAAAAGCAAATTTATTTCAATTTGTTTTACATACTTTTAGTTAGTTAACAGTCATTTTTAATTAAAAAATTTTTGATCATTGAGATGATACTATACCTACTAAAAGCTCCACTTCACCAAAATCAAATTAAAATATTTCTTGCTTAACAACATTTAGAACCAGTTGCGAATGAAAATCTATAGGATTTTCGTCTAGAATAATATCCATCACACCTTGACTTTTAATTTTAAAAAAAGGATTGACAATGTTTTTTACCCATTAAAAAATTTCAAGAATTTTATATTTTTACCACATTGGGGAATTTTTTAAAAATAAAATATGAAAAATAAATTAGTTTCTGAGGGCCTCTCCCATGAATTCACATCTCTTTAAAAACAAAACTTCCTTTTCAATTTGAGAATTGTAATTTTTCTTATCTCTTAGCAGATTTTAATCAAGTCACCATATAAATCAGTTTCTAGAATCAGCTCGTATCAGAAAAGTATCTGTCTCTACTGGACCGATGATTGATTTTACCTCGTCCGCACCAACTGCTGTTAAACGGAAGTTCATAATTATGGTGGTCAGAAACAAGAATGTTTGAGCCATAACAAAAGCTTCTCCTAAGCAAGAGCGTTTACCTGAAAAAAAATATAAATCAAACAATCGAAACAAAAAAATATGGTTTCGCACACAATGAACCAAGTTTGTATTTAAAACTTTTGAAATATAAGATATACAAAAGGTGCAATTAAGATATTTTAAACATTTACCAAGTCTAATTTAAAAATCCCCAAACTAATAATTTTGAATCCGTCATTTCTATTAACAACTAAAGGGCTTTAAAGCCAGAGTGTGATTGCGGGGCACTTGCCCAGCGCCCCCTTTCAAAGGGGCCCAAGGCTTAAACAGCTAAAAAAAATGTGAAAAAGAATCAATCAATCTTTTATTTAACAACAAAAAATATGTGATACGCCAAGGGAAATAAAAGAATTTTATGTAAAATAAATTTATTAAACTAATGAACTTAAGCTCACGAAGTTAAGGGAACGTACCCATACTACGTGACCCATTTTTTACCATTTTTGATCCCCCTCCCCCCCTTGGTGACCATCCGTAGTATATGCCAAGACCCCCCTCTCCCTCTAGTTTTCACGTAGTAATTCATAAATACGGTTTTCAATCATTTTTTGCAAACAGAAAGTTTAAAAAAATTAATTTGGCTTAATTGGCCAAAATTTAATAATTAATTTGGCAAATTTCAATAATTAATTTGGCTTACTTTTGTCGTACTGCCTAAAGGAAATTGACTACGTGAAGAAACCATAAGCCCCCCTCCCCCCTGTGACCGCGCGTGGTATTTTGAGGACCCCCCTCCCTCCCCTGAACGGGTCGCGTAGTATGGGTACGTTCCCTAAATTTAAAGAAGTGTTTTCATTTGGATTAAAGATGATTGAATTTGTTAATTTAATTCAAATAAATTTAAATTTTATTCTAAGACATTTAGGGGTACAACTCCATTTTCCTCCTGTGCCCCCAAACTTGTTAGTCGGTTCCTGTTTAAAGCCCTTAATAGCTAGTTTTTTTAGCCTATTTTAGTATCTAATCGAATGTTGAATCTCTCCATTTGAAGAAATATTGCAATGGTAGTTATTCTCCAACTTACCCATCCCAAAGTTAATCAGAGGTTCGGGTCTATTTTTACCATCCCTGCCTAAGAATCGAGATGGATTGAACTTGTACGGTTCGTCGTACAGTTCAGGATCATGATGAGAATTCCAAATATTGATGACTATCATGGCTCCTTTCGGTATCCTGTAACCGCCAAGAGATGTTTCTCCTAACAAAAAGTAAAATTAGGTAGAAAACCATAGTGACTCAAAGAACTTTCAATTCATTATTTGTTTTTATCAAAAATATGTTTTTATTGTGCCTTTAAACTTTATGTTTAGAGTTATTTGGATAAAAATAATATCATTGTTATTTGCATTATTTGATATTATAAGTTCTTTAAATTTACACCAAGTCCTATTTTATCCACATTGCTATAGTTAAAATATTCAAAAACATAAGAAAATAGTTCATGAAAAAGCAATAAATTTTTAAAATTGCAATGCCATTTTTAATTGTTAAAATTTTCATGCATTTTCAGACCTAGGCGCCCCAAATTTCCCATTAAGTTCATTAGTTATCTCGAGTAGCTTAGGATTAAAATGTTTGACGTAGGATTTTTAAAAACCAAGTATCTAAATTAGGGTTCTTTTTATGAAGTTAAAGATTAAACTCTATAAACTCGTTGTGTCGCACTACCCCAAGTGGCCAAGGCCTAAGATGCCCATGCCCATCTTCGTTCTCTTGACCATAGGGCCCTGCGGTGCAAGGTTAGGAGGCCAGCCTAACTTTTGAGACCCCCAGTTTAGTTAAAAAGTTTGGGACTTCATTTTTAAATGATATTCTACTGGATATTCAACTAATATTTCAAAATTTCCACAACTGAAGATTTCCATATTCATATGCCACCCCCATCACTAGCACCGACAATAAAACCAGAAAATTAGCAATGAGGAAGTTGCATGATTTTTTATATTTTTTTAATCGATTCTTCTTGCAAAAAAAAGCAACTGCCCAAAATTTGAGGCCGATCGAGAAATTTTTTGATTGCCAAAAAAAATTACCAAAAATCCCCTTTTTAAAAGCGCGCGAAAACGCCAAGAGTTTGGGATGCAACGTCATCGTACGATAAACATTGTATTGGAAAGCAATGGAGTTGATGGTATTATTGTTGACGTCATCGTTACTTTTTAGGGCCGTATTCAGAAACTTTAACACGAGATGGAAACGAGATGAGAACGAGATGGAAACGAGAACGTTATGGAAACGATGAATTTGAAACGATATTTTCCCGAAACACTAACGGGAGTTTCCGATCATTTCCCTCATTGGATAAAATCTCCTACGTCACCAAGCAGACCAAGACGAGATTTTTTTCAGCCAATCAGAGTCAGCTAAATTTCTCGCTTTTGAAGAGACGGGTGCTCTTGAACGACCATTCCAATTTATCGTTTCGTGATCGTTACGTGAGATTTTACAACGTTTCCATCTCGTTTTCATCTCGTTTCCATCTCGTGTTAAAGTTTCTGAATACGGCCCTTAAACAATAAACGTTTTCAGTCACGTGTTTTTTTTCTCGACTTTTAAATTAAAATATTTAATTACCTGTACATTCTTTTGAAAAATTGACTAGATATTTCATTTTACCATACAAAAAAACATACGGAACACTTGTTTGCTTTTGAAAATTGACACATGCAACTTCCTTATTGCTTCCCCTTTAATAATTCAAAATGCACTCACTGGTGCACTCCATGCTCGGAAAATACGTCTCGAAGTCGGACATTCTCAACACTTCGCACATAAAGGCGTTGGTGTAGGGAAGTCGGCCGCGATCATCCATGCTGGGATGGCGGTCGGGACCCACCACTTCCTTCAACTCCTCGAACATCTTATCCTGCTCTTCGGGATTATCTGTTGCCATCTTCAGGAAGATGCTCACAAAGATGGACACGCTCACGACACCGTCACCCACGAACTGGATCAGGTTGGAAAGAAGGGCTTTGTCTAAGGAAGAAAGTCGATGGTCATGGTATATGCACGGCTTTCTATAGATTCTTACAAGCTATCTTTTGACATTTCTTTATATTATTGTTGGTGTTTGTTATTGTTTCTTATTATCTTGGTTTAGGCCCCCCTAAACCAAGTCCAAAAGATCATTTCGCAAAATAAAATAAAATACTGTCTCTTCCTCTCTCATCAGTTGCCTCCAATGAGGCACCAATGCATTCTAGGATGTGAGAGGGAGACGCGATGGTGTTAAATTTCATACTCTTTATATGGCCTGTCCTTAGTCGGTCTGGATAGAACCGTTTGGGCAAATCTTGGGCAGGAGCATTGCAGTGACAGACCAGGGCCCTTAGCAACGTACCAGGTATGCCTTGGCGTTGCTCTCCAGGCTGCATTAACTTTGGCTAAAACAGGGAGTGAAACTCAGAGGCGTGTAATTTGGTTGAAGGGGTAGTGGGCAGTTCACTACCTTCCCTGGCAAGCAGATCGTCAATTTCGGTTCCATATATGCCCACATGCGAGGGTATCCACTGGAAACATTAATTCACCCGTTTTCAAACATTACATTTTTAATTATGGGAAACATATGACAACTTGTCTCCACAACGAGCACCCCATACCCTACCCAACCAATTGGATCCAGTTCTCACTGACAAGTGAGGAAAAATAAAGTCATGTTTTCATGACGCTGACTGTTGGCGATTATGAGCCTACACGTAAATTGTGTTACCGTGATAGTTTTGAACCATTAAGCTACCGTCTTCAACTGTGTGCAATTACTTTCCCAGATGTTAGCTATCGCCATTTATGGATGATTTCCGTATCTTGGTTAGCCTGTATAGTATCTATTGTTAGCCAAGGTACATTT
Organism: Tetragnatha versicolor; assembly: GCA_024610705.1. Lineage (NCBI taxonomy): Eukaryota > Metazoa > Arthropoda > Arachnida > Araneae > Tetragnathidae > Tetragnatha > Tetragnatha versicolor. The sequence goes on from JANDEH010000006.1 coordinate 62,961,868, forward strand.
TGTCGAGAAAAACTAGTGTTTCCGGTGGACAAAACCATTGATTGGTACTTGCAATTATTCTTCACTTGTTATAGCTTTGTATTCACAGTTTTTACAACAGTACTGCAGTTTTTACAACAGTACCACTCAGTTAAACTGGTTCTTTCCGAAATAAGAAATTAAAAGAACTTAAGTTCTTACAATCCTAATTTTCTAGCAAGCATACAACTAACGACCATCGTTAAAAATTTTGACGATTAATTTAAATTTCTCTGAAATGAAAGTTCAGCTAAACGTGGCTTTGTGAATTTGAGGTAAGTCATTGACTCATTGAGTTACATAAAAGAGAGTTAACTTCTTTTTATAAATTAGGGAGGTAATCCACTTAAATCCGGCAAAAAAGAGTTGGATTGTCATCACTACTTACCAGTGAAATAATCAGCTGTTGGGTCTCCGTTCCTTTCCCTTTTATTTTTCTCTTTGTAAAATTCATCGATAATGTTCCTAATGTTGTCCTCGTCGTAAGTGGCTTTGTGATCTGCGATCATTTTGAGGTAGACTTTCTTGGCTTTTTCATAGCTACAACGGCCCTTTCGAATATCTGACCTGAACGGGAAGATGAAATACCTGAAAGAGACACAGAAGTTCGAATAAAGTAACGAACCATCTCTGTACATATGCATACAGTTTGTCTTCAAAAGCAAGGAAATTAGTAAGTAGATGTTAAAAATTTGCAAGGTAGGTACCTGGAAATAAGCCCTGACAGTAGTTGATTTTTTGGATTAGCTGATGCATTGACAAAAGCATATTCTTTGTTAATTTCCAGAATCTCGTCATCAGTAATGGAATTGTCACCAAAGAGGGCCCAGCGGAGGATGGAAGTGCAATGGAGAATCAACGTATCTTCGATGGCGACAGGATCCCCCTTCTTGCCTCTGAGCTCTTTGATCACGGCTTCGATGGATTCGTAGAGGGGCCCGCACTGGTTGTCTTTGATTGACACCATGCCGTGATCTTTGAAGGCCTGCAGGAAAAACTTGCGAAGGTTCCGCCACTTCTCCCCTGTGCTAAAAACCACACCTGATGAATGAAATTAATAGTTATAGGTTATAGCTTAGTTTGAGCCTTATAGAGGCTGCTAAATCACAGTCAATAGCCTTCCAAACAAAGGGAGAAAAACCAGTAATTAAAATATTTGCTTTAGGTTATTTTTTTGACCGATCAATGAACTAATCAAATAAATAGGAGGCATCAACTAATTAATATACTGGGTGTTTCAACAAGCCCGTCCAAACTCTGCATAACAGGTTATACCTGCGAGCGTGGTGTTACATTAATATTCCCCAGTCAATTATTGGTCGGTTTAGACTTGGGTTTTATTGCCCTAAGGCTCGCGTCGGGATATGGATGGGTCAATTATAGCCAACAAAGCCCTCCTCGCTCGGGATTGAGGGGGGAATTTTTAGGGGCCTGCCAAATTACAACGCTGTCAAGATAGGGGAGATAGGCTGCAGCTAGAGATCGTCTCCTCGTTGATTGTCAAAACGAAAGGTTTATGAGCAGGATCAGGCCCGCTAATAGACCTCAGCTAACCACACAAAAGGAAGGTGATATTATCAATGCTCCGAATCTCCCCCCGAATGCCCGAAGGAGCCTGGTCCTTTTGTGTGGTTAGCTTAGGTCAATTAGCGGACCAAAGATGTTCCCCTGCTCATAAATCTTTCGTTTTGACAATCAACAGGAATAAAACGATCTCTAGCTGCAGCCATAGGCTCAACTCTATGCTTTCTCCCCTCCTTGATTGATGGCACTGGCGTCGTTTTCGTTGTAATGTGGCTGGTCCCTTAACCACACAAAAAGCTCTCTACATTTCCTTTGTTTGGGTCATCAACCTTTTGCCCCTTAAAATCGAGTACTGTACAAGTCTAAACCTAAACCCCCCTCTTTGACACAGAATTATCACGAAAATAGCGGCAAAAAGAAGTGTGGTAAAAATAGTTCAGGCAGAAAAAATGAAAATGAAAACTTGAACATAGTTATTTTGAATACGTTTGCATAGTAAGATTTTATTATGTGCGTATGGGCAAGCGTGAGCTGCGAAATGAAACAAAAGTGCCTATAGGATAGGATTACACATTTTAAGGAAAAAAATGTATCTTAGAGGTACAGTTCTTTGAGTTTTTTATATTTACCCCATTACGCAAGGAATTGGATGGACTTGTTGAAACTCCATCTAAGTATTAAGTGGAATCAATATTTTCCGAGAACGATAGCTCCTCACCTTCATCCAGATAGTATCCGAGCAGATTGACTTTGGTATTTCTCTCCTGGAAGCAGTCGGACTTCCCCACATAGACCTCCCGGATCAGTTTGGAAGTGCACAAGTTGACGAACAGTTTCCCAGTGCATGAAAAGCTGAAGACCTCTCCGTATTTCTTCTGCATCTCGGCCAATTGAAGATGGGACTCTCCATCCCTGAAGAAGAACCAGTAGCCCAGGAAGGGAAGGCCGTAGGGACCCGGGGGAAGGCCCCGGTGACGAGAGGACAGCCAGACGATGGAGGCCAAGACAGCGACAGCCGCCAGCACCAGAGAGACGGGTGACATCCCCCTCAACCTGTCCATGAGATCCTCTAATGCCATTTTGATTGGAAGTAAATAAACTCTGAAATGTTTAAATGAGGGAATCACAATTTTTGAGAGGAGAGTGTTGCAATGTTTCCTGTCTTGAAGGATATTTAGAGAAGTAAAATGAAATATGTAGAACAATCTTTCTCAATGTGGGGCTAGCCGGCTAGCCCCACCAAGGGGAAACTTGATGTAAAAGGCATTTTATTCATAGAAATTTTGAAACTGCGATAGAGTCAAGTTAAAAAAAAAGTTCCAACTGACCACCCTCTCTGATGTATAACCTAAGTGTTGTTGACAAAGTTTAAAGGTTCAAACCTGTGTTTCAGTTTTCATATAGAAAAAGCTATACATTAACATCTTATTCCAATACGTGCGTGGAATAATGTTTCAAAAAAGTTAGCCTCCCCCCAAAGAATCTTATGTTTAGTTACTTTAAGCGCCAGAGGATGTGTGGAAATTTTAGAAGTACTCGTACTTGTGGACATGGCATAAAAATGTTGTGAACTTCCTTGTTTTTTAAACGACTTTATTTTTCTTCTTTTTTATTTTCTTTATTTTTATTTTTACATAAATTTTTTCTTCTAAGAGCAGATTTGCAAAACAATTGAACCCCGTACATAGTGTGCACTGTACATACTACTTACAGTCACGGGACCATTAAGGACAGATGGTAGCGGAGTGGGCAATGGAAACCCAAAAGAGACCATCGTCACGTAATGGTGGTCCTACTGGAAACTGTTTTTACTGCCGAACTTTCATGCCGTGCAGTAATGCTTATGCTTGCATTCTTGGCGTCGCGTTTTGTCGCCAAACTTTAGCGCATGTCTGTAAAAGTTTGAAATGGGCAATTCCAATATTTTTATTTTATTTTGTCATTCGGCAAATGTATCTAAGAGAGGAATATACTCGAATTTTTTTTAATTACGACGCATAATTACTTTTTAAATTTAATTTCAAAGTCCCACTGTGAAAAATAGGGCATGGGAGGTTATCAGTGGTGGATCCAGGATTTGGTTTTGGGGGGGCTAAGAATTTTCATAATTCAATCGAATCTTCTTGTTAATGGTAATACGGAAAAGGTAGTGAATTATCCTACTCAAACCACTGAAAGGGGGGTCTGGGGGTCCTCACCCAGAAAATTTTTGGAAATTTAAGTCAAAAACCCCACTTTTTCAACTCGTTTAGGTACACCTCATCCGAATTTCGGATATAGATTTTTTGCGTTTTGACAAACTTAGTAGAATATTAGACGTTTTGGGGGGGGGCTTCAGCCCGAAAGCCCCCCCCGTAGATCCGCCACTGGACGTTATTCAATCCGAAACATTGTTGTAAAGATTTTCATTTTAAATTAAGGTCCAAACAGATCTGACGTCATTTAGGCTAAGCGCGCACTAGAGACTTCTGTCACGGCGACTATAAACACTAGGTCACTCGAAAGCAATGCATTTCTATGGGGATGACTCTTGGCAACCGGCCAAGAGTCTCGTTGCCTGTGCGCGCTCTCTAGCATCTTGCAATAGCCAGGGTGATAATTTTGTCTCTGTCGCCGTGACAAAAGTATCTAGTGCGTGCTTAGCCTTAATCTGAAACAAGTGTAAAGATTATTGTTGATTTTATTTCAAAATACTGAATAAACTTAACGTTTTCTGAAACTTTTACGTGTCGATTTTTTAAAATTTAGATCCATTTATTTTACTGGAAAAAAAAGATTTAATTTCTGTTTCAAAAAAGGCTGGTATTGCCCATTGCTAAGTAAGCGATAATGCTCCAACTCATCGCCAGAAGCCCTGCTAATGTTGGACACCCTTTTTCGGAGTTGATTCAATTGGAATACTCACTTCCTTCTTCACTAAAATTCACTTCTATGCCCAAAAATTTACTAAATCCAGAAGAGGTTCGCTATAACTGATTTAGGTTCATTTTTAATCTTTAAAGTAAAGGTAGAAGAGAAAAAGGTAGTATACCCCATAAGCAAAAATAGGCATTTGGAAAAAAGGAATAGTTACGTATTTTAAGTTAACTGTAGTGATATCATTACAATCAAATAAGGTCATGAACTTTTTAAATAAGCATTGCAGTTTTTAGAGTAATTGTATGATAGAAAAATGTAACTTACTTCTTTCCTTCCTATGAAAATTCCTTCACTGTTCCAATACATAACATCGATATCACATCAGCGATAAAAGGACATCACGAAAGAAGAAGCATTTAAAAAACTGACCGATAAAAACCTGTCTTTAAACGTAACTCTTAAACATCTTCTGTTTGCATTTAAATAAAAGAGAAGATAAATTTGTAATCTCTTCTCTGATAATTTTTTTTAATCAAAAATATTAAAATTAGGGTTTTGTCACAGAGTAAAGAGCTAACAGAGATTCCAAACGGCAGTTTTCCTCTTTAAGTACTTAATTTAATTCAAGCTCGTAGATTATAATTAATTTCACTAGCAGCCAATCAGAGAAAGCAAAATGCGAAAGTGATTCCTGATTGGATATGGAACTTCTATCAAGAGGCATTTTAATTTCATCGGAGCTGCTCTTTTCCCTCCACTTCTGATTTGGATTTGAGTGACAGCTTCAGTGAGCGAATGACAAAGAAGTACGTAGCAGGAGTGACGTGGAACTATAGGAGGCGGTCCGAAGTACTTGAAGTTGTCTATGGGAAAACCCATGTTAAAAAAATTGCCATAAGCGTCTATGGAGAGGAATCCTCTGTTAAGCTCTATACTCTGTGGGTTTTGGGATGCTCTATAATACGGTACAATCAAGACCATCGACTCTATCTATACTATAACGAGGGCTTTACCACTTGGACGTGTGACGTCAAACGTTGGACGAAATCGGTGAATTTGCAATGTTAAGTCTGGAGCGAAACTTACTCTCTTAACTCCTTGCATGTTATGTATATCTTCAAAGCTTACGTTCTAGGAAACAAAAAATTCTATTTCATCAGATTTTAACCCCTGAAGTAAATTTTTATATCCGAGTTGAGAGGCCATATTATATGAATGGTCTTTGGTACTACCTAGACCAGAGGTTTCCAACTGGCGGCCCCGCCGCGCCGGGTCATTTTGCGAGTCCCGCGAAGCTCTCTGAAAACCCTCCAAAAAGTAGCTTCAAAACACTTTTTAGCACACTAAAATTCAAATTTTTTCTGGGGTCCCGCCCCCCCTCCGTGTACCTCTAAGATTATGGACACGCTTCGATCGTTTCAAATGGTGCAAGAATTAAAAGTTTGAAGTTTCGAGAAATCGTTTGTAAAACCTGAAATTCCCCCTGAGAGTAGCAAGGGGGTATAAAGGCTTTTTGGCTTTTATATCCTTTATCATGAGGAGGGACAAAATGGAGTACCAAAACATTAGGTAAAACAATCATCTAAGGAAAATTTACAAACATTTTCTTGAGGAAGACCTTTTCATTTAATTAATATTCAGAATATTAAATATATTCAGCATTCCCCAACGAGTTAAGCGTAAAAAAAATTCATATATCCTCTGGAATTTTGGAAAATACAGTAGTGCATACATTCAAAATATGTTAACAACCTTCGTCCCTCTTTTGCTAGAAAAGTTTATATTGAAGACTCTTACCCCCAAAAAATTATCATCGTTAAAAAGGTGCTAGATTACTTTGCGGCTCGCCACTTGACTTGTGATTTCGATTGCGGCCCGCGAGTGCTTAGAAGTTGGAAACCACTGCTATAGACCTTCGTCTTTAAAAATATTGTAAAATATTCATTGTTTTATGCATCAAAAAATTTCATTCATAAACTGTATTAATATTACTTTGTACTTAATACAGCTGTAGGTGATCATATTAAAAAGTACTCTTAATTCTGTATTTCTGGTATTTTTTGTCATTTAGTAGAAAATTTGAAGAATTTGATACTGCTGGAAAAATTAGAAAAGGAAATTTTTCTCTATTACCTTAAGAGGATACTCTGTTAATGGAGCACCTATATAAACCCCATTCAAGCTAAGTTTTTTTCAAATATTCGAAGATTAATATTACACGACCTTTAAAACTTACGATTTGAAACACTGGTTATGTGGTGTTAGTATGCCATTAAATTGAGAAAATTTACAAAGGTCGACTATCTTGAGCGATTCCCCCTGACATTTCTTTGAATGATACCGACCTAAAAAACAATTTTTTTTGTAGGTGAGTCATTAAAGTTAATCTCTACCGAGAAATTTTGCTACAATAAAGAAGTTTTATTCTAAATCTTGACGTCAGAATCAATTTGTGACTTGATATTAATCATTATCCGATATTCTTGCGGTGTGCAACATACTAGTTTAGTTAGCTCATTAAGATTACTTAGTTTATGATAATTAGTTTATTAGGATTAGTTAGTTTTTCTTTTTAGTTAGCTTATGAGCTTTAGTTAGATCATTAGGATTCAAAAAACATTAGTTGCGGTGTCGCCAACTACCCTAAATCCAGCTCCAGCTATCTAAACTGGTAGAACGCAGACTGCAAGAATACCAAATATCCTTTTTAGCATTGGGTAATATTTCCCCAGATTTGGAATCTTTACCAATCTTTTAACTTTAACAATAGCTAAATATAGTATATCATGCAATAGTTATAGGAATATTATTTTATTACATTAGAAATATTAAGGTGTTGAGTTATCAGATAAAACCAATAGTAACATAAAAATTATCACAAATACAACAATGAATGTAACGAGTTTTGTATGTAAACTTGACAGAAGCATTATAATTCAAGCTCATTTTTTTCACGATCCGTAACTGTTCAGTTTTTTGGCTTCCTAGGAACAGCAATCAGTTTCACTTCTCCGTTGAACAATTCCAAAAGCAAGTCTTTAGGCATCTTATCCAACGACAGATTAAAATTCTTCACTAAAGCAGTGAGGAACAGAAAGACTTGCGTCATCGTGAAGCCTTCTCCGATGCATGAACGCCTTCCTATAAAGGAGAAAATAAAGTACTACGAATGGATTTTTCGTTATTAACCATATGTGTTTGAGCTTCATATCATCTTGTAAGTATTAATTTAGTTCACTGATCCGCCGCTAGATGGCATTGTATTTATTGTATATATCAATGTATTTATATTTTATTCTTTAATAAATAGTCTAGCTTAATCCTTCGAAGAGTGTGGTTGTGTGTGGCAAGGGTCTCCCGAGCTAGCCAGAGAGAACATTTATTGGCGCCCGAACAGGGGCTGCTTGATGAATGCCACATGCCGCGTATACCACGCTTAGTACTCGTAACAAGAAAGTAGGCCAAGTGGTTGGACTTCTCAGGAAAAAGATAAGTTTTTTATAAGTTTAGTCAGTGAGAAGTTTAGTAATTTCTTGTTAAGTTAGTTAAGTTGTCAGTATAAGGATTAAGTTAATAAGTTTATGATTTTGTATTTGATTTGGTTGTGCTTTAGTGTATTAACTAAAAATGAGTAAATTAGATAAGTTAGTAAAAACTAGAGCTACGGATAGGACTTTAACAACAAAATTGGTAGAGAAAATTAAAGCTTGTGATTTAGATAATTGTGATGATGTAGAAATAACTAGTCTTGTCGAACAGTTAAATGTAAAGGAAAATTCCTTAAAAGAGTTAAATAGTCAGGTTCATGAAGCATTAGCTTTAGATAAGTTAGAAGAAGATATAGTAAAATGTGAGGAATATGGGGTTAGCATAATCACTTGGAGGTGTAAATTAAATAGTGTTTTAAAACAAAGAAAGTCGGAAATCGGAGTTTCAGTTAAAGATTGTAACAATCAGTTAAAGATTGCAAATGAATCTATTCAAAAAACAGGTGCTGAGAGTATTTCCCAAATAAAATTGCCATGCCTTAATATTGATAGTTTTAGTGGAGATCCGACAGATTTCCAAAGGTTTTGGGATCAATTTTATGCAGCAATAGATAATAATTTGTCAATAGCTAATGTAGACAAATTTAATTACTTGAAGTCGTATTTGCAAGGGGAGGCTGCAATTGCCATTAGGGGGTTTTCGTTAACTAATGAAAACTATAAGTTGGCTGTCCAAACTTTGAAAGAAAGGTTTGGATGTAAATCCCTTATTTTGCAAGCTCACCTATCAAAGTTATTGTCCTTAGAGCCAATAAGAAACTCTGAGATAGCTTTAAGAAAATTCTATGATTTCATACTAACTCAAATTAGAAGCTTAGAGGCATTAGGATTAAATGTAGAAGAATATAATAATCTAATTTGTCCAATAATGATTAAGTGTCTTCCCAAGGAGATAATTACAGAAATTACACGTCAGTGTAAACTTGAGAATTGGGAGATTTCTAAAATATTAGAGATAGTTAAATCGGAAATTCAGTGTAGAGAAGCTGCCAGTTTTTTGTCTTCTCAAAAATGTACGCAAGGTGGTAACGTAATTAGTAATAGTCAGAGTTACGCATCAAATTATAAAAGAAGAGTAACTTTTACAGCTGCTTCACAAAGGAATCAGAATCAGGCTAAGGGTTGGTCAGGCTCAGGCAATATGGTAGATGATAAAAGGGAAAGGATAGTTTTTGATGCTTCAGCTAGTGAAAGGGGTAGTCTATCTTTAAATGAAAATTTAAATGCAGGTCCAAATTTGAATCCTAACTTGCTATTGGTACTTCTCAAATTTAGGAAAGGTGAGATAGGAATAGTTGCAGATATAGAGAAGGCGTTTTTACGGGTTTTACTCTCAGATGAGGATAGAGACTATCAAAGATTCCTTTGGATCAATAAAATGCCTCCAAGTGAGTTAAGGGTATTCCGTAACAAAACTGTTTGTTTTGGGGTTAAACCATCTCCATTTCTTTTGGCCGCAACTATTAAGCACCATATAAGGAAGTATGAGAAGTCCAATCCTATGGCTGTTAAAGCTTTGAGTAGTAGTCTGTACGTAGATGATTTAATAACAAGTGAAAGTTCCGTACGAGACGCCGTGATAGTATCACAGGACTCTAAAAATATCTTGAAAGATGCGGACATGAACTTGCGTGATTTTAGAACAAATAGTACCGAATTGCAGGACTATTGGAAGCAATCCAATATTGAACTCAGTGAGACAGATGTGACAGTTCCAATTAAAGTTCTAGGATGTGTGTGGAACACGAGAAATGACACTTTACGATTTGATCTTGGTTATCTAGTGGATAGGAGTAATGATTCACCGTGTACGAAACGTGAAGTCCTCAGGGTGTCGTACTCCGTTTATGATCCCATCGGCACTGTTGTACCCTTTACCGTCCGGATGAGAATCTTTCTGCAGACGTTATGGCAGAGAGGTCTGGACTGGGACGAAGAGCTGCCAAGTGACCTCCTTGCAATTTGGAGGGCTTGGTGTGCTGAGGTACATCTGCTGGAAGACATTGAAGTGCCACGATGGTACTTCCCCAATTCGATTTCACAAAATGAATATCAAATTCACATCTTTTGTGACGCAAGTGAAAGGGCATTTGGTGCGGTTTGTTACGTCAGGTATCCCACTAATGGTAATGACTTTAATATTACCTTTGTGACTGCCAAGGCACGAGTGGCACCAGTCAAGAAGGTAACTCTTCCGCGTCTGGAGCTTCTTGCTGCTTTGGTGGGGGCCAGAATTCTGAGGTCCCTCAGAGACGTCTTCAACATCACGGACAACTACACCATGTGGAGTGACTCTACAGTTGCACTCTACTGGATCAAGGGGGATACCAGGGAATGGAAGCCATTTGTATGCAACCGAGTTACTGAGATCCAGGAGCATACAAATCCGGCACAGTGGACGCATTGCCGAGGAACCGACAATCCAGCTGATCTCCTCAGCCGAGGAGCGCCTGCCAAGGAGTTGATTCATGGAAAGCTGTGGTTCGAGGCACCACCATGGCTAAGACTTCCAGAATCAGAGTGGCCAAAGAGTGCAGATGTGACAACGAGCAGAAGATTCGACGAAGAGGCAGCGGGACTTGAGAGAAGAGCGAAATCTACTTCAGCCAACATGACCGTAGCTGAACGATCCGATGGTGATGTCATCATCGACAGGTTCTCGTCATGGAGCAAACTTCGCAGAGTGATTGCTTGGTGCTTACGATTTGCATCAAACTGCAAGAACAGCAGTTTCAGAGCTTCTGGAACACTGTCTTCTGACGAACTTACGTCTGCGACTGACTGTATCGTAAAAATGGTGCAAGGAACTGGGTTCAAGACTGAAATTGACTCGCTTTCTAAAGGTCAGCAACTGAGTTCTTCTAGCCACATCAGAACTCTAGCACCCTTTATTGACACCAAGGGCATTCTTCGCGTTGGCGGAAGACTGGCCAATGCGAGCATAGCAGAGGGAATCAAGCATCCTGTCTTGATTCCCAAGAACCACCCAGTTTCAGTGCTCATCATACGACATTTTCACGAGTGTAACCTACACGGAGGTTTCCAACTTACCTCTTCTGCCATCCGAGAGTGCTTCTGGATAGTGGGAGCTACCAGAGCAGTGAAAAGGGTATTGGCACGCTGTGTAAGATGCCATAAAACTTACCCTCACACTGCTAAACAGGTAATGGCAGATTTACCTGCCACAAGAGTGACACCCGGCAGAGTCTTTCAGAATATAGGGACAGACTTTGCTGGCCCATTTTCAATAAAAGAACGTATGGGACGTGGTGTAAAGATTTTTAAGTGTTATGTATGTGTGTTTGTGTGCTATGCCACAAAGGCAGTTCATTTAGAACTTGTGAGTGACTTAACAAGTGCAGCATTTATTGCAGCTTTAAGAAGGTTTGCTGCACGTAGAGGTACTCCTAGTATAATTAACAGTGATTGTGGTACAAATTATGTGGGAGCTGAACGGGAGTTGAGGCAAATTGCTAAACTGTTAAGTCAGGAAAATTGTCAGGACTTCCTTACTCAGGAAGGTATAAAGTGGAAATTTAACCCACCTGCAGCACCTCATCATGGAGGGTTGTGGGAGGCGGTAGTTAAATCAATGAAAGGGCACCTTAGAAAAACGGTAGGTGACCAAGTTTTTACTTACGAAGAGTTTTTAACTTTAATTCAACAAGTTGAAGCATGCCTCAATTCGCGTCCACTTACTCCAATTACTGATGATGTCTTAAGTTATGAAGTATTGACTCCAGGTCATTTTATAATCGGAACAGCACTTAAGGCTGTACCTGACAATTGTTTAATAAATGAAAAATTGTCTCCTCTGCAACGATGGAAACTAGTTCAGAGTGTAACACAGCATTTCTGGAAAAAATGGTCCAGTGAGTATTTGAGTTTACTTCAAAAGAGACAAAAATGGTTTAAATCTCATAGTAATTTAAAATTAAATGATTTAGTGCTTATAAAGGAAGAAAACTTGTCTCCTTTAAAATGGAAATTAGGAAGGGTTATTGAAGTTTTCCCTGGCAAGGACCACAAGGTAAGAGTAGTGAAGTTGCAGACTCCAAATGGAGTATTGGTTAGGCCAATAGTGAAACTTTCACCACTGCCATCAAATGATGAGTGATTAGTATGTGTGTTTTCATCTATTTGTATTTAATCGGAACTTTGAGTATTGTATATGTGCTAGTCTAGTGTTTGGTAAAGTTAACTTCAGTATTGTGTTGTATTGTATTCAGTATTGTAATTGTGTAATAGGTATTTCAGTTTATGATGAACCAAATTGGTTCATGGTCCCGCAGGATGTTTGAGCTTCATATCATCTTGTAAGTATTAATTTAGTTCACTGATCCGCCGCTAGATGGCATTGTATTTATTGTATATATCAATGTATTTATATTTTATTCTTTAATAAATAGTCTAGCTTAATCCTTCGAAGAGTGTGGTTGTGTGTGGCAAGGGTCTCCCGAGCTAGCCAGAGAGAACAATATGGGTGTGATGATAAATATAAAACCATACTTTTTTTAATGGACCATACTTTGGAATGGCATAAAATACAAAATAGTTATAGAAATCGAAAATAAGTCTTAGATAAGATACAGTAAACAAACAATAAGTATTTGGACCACCTTGCCGAATCTAAGGGATGGGTGTTTAGGGGTTCACCCCCCTAGAAATTCTGACATCAATTTTTATACTGTCCTTTTCCTTGAAAATTATATGAATGAGTGGTCCTGAGTGGTATGAATGAGTGGTTCTCTTTGGGTGTAACCTGTACATTTTTCTGGAAAATTGCAACAATAGACAATATGCACTATGTCACGAAACATCCTAAAACTTACTCAATTTACTAATTCGATCATGAAAAACCCAAAAATCAACTTTAAAAATCACAAAAAGTTTTAATTTAAGCGCAAAAAGTGTTTAAAAAAAGCCCTTAAGTCACCTGACTCAAAACGGGGCGTAACCTTGTGTGACGTCATACTTCAAGAGATTTGTTTCAGGCAATACTGTTTTGAGCACATGGAGCATAAAAACTTACTTTTTTGAATTCTCCCGTTATGCATTTGTTTAAGACTGGATAACACTGTTCTTGAAGCTCAAAAATGTTCTTTTTAGAATTAAAATTTTATTCCTTTTGTACAGATTTCTTGTATTTTCATTCAGTTTCTTAGCATTTGGACTAACTTTGGAAATTTTGTAAATAAATAATGAATGTCTTGTAGGTTTTTTCTCACAATATTAAGTTTAATTATAGTCAGTATAAAATATTTAAAATATCACTAGTAAAATAAAAATGTAAAACACATTTAAAACCAAAAAATTTTTGAATTTTCGAACTGTTGCAACAGTAAATAATTTATTTGACTTCATTAAATTCTTTCGTTTATTAATTTAAACTAATGATAATCAAGCATTCCATTTATAGCAATGTCAATGTACTAGTATCACAAAAATTCTAGTTTTCTTTTGCTATGAATTATTACATTTTATGCAGCTGGCATCACGTTTTTGTTTGTTTCTTTGTGTCTCTAAGCATAAAGTTACACTATTTATGACGAATTCTTTCATTTTTTGGTACTGAGAAAAAAAATTCATCCGGTGTTCTAACACTTGTATTTTTGCACATAGGTACTAAACATCCTTTATAGTACTTTTTTACTTGTTTAGGGCCGTCCATAGCTGCCGAAATAAGAAACTACAGGCTACCAAAAAACCCCAACATAAATGCAAACACCATTGCTTTTCAATGGATGCCTTTCCGCGCGTAATTTGAACTTGAAGTATGACGTCACAAGTCAGAATCGTCAAGCACTGAAGTTTTTGTTGATAGTGACGTCAGAGCAACTTTAATTGCGTTTTAAATCGAATTTATTTGATCGAATTGCAGTTTAATTAGCATTTTTCAACGTGATTTTTCATGCTCTTTCTTTTTAAAATGAATTTGAAAATCATGCATATTGTCTATTGGTTAATACCAGTTCATGGAACCCCAATCTTAAGTAACTGATATTTTTTCTGACTTGCAGGTGTCCAGTACTCAATTGGTTGTTAGTGTATTTTAGTTCGCTACTATACTTCACAGCAACGTTTCCTGAACCCAGTACGTCACTAAGCGACACAAAGCGACTCCTCCTATAAACACAAAGCCTGTTGGGTTGATAGGAGGAGTTTCGATACGCGAATTGGGATAAAAAGACACTATTTATACATTGGTTTAACGAAATAATTATATTTTCAGATTGACGTTCTTTGTTTCACTCGAAATTCAGACACCGCGATGGGAACTACTTTGTTTGTTAGTGACGTAGTAGGTTCAACTTAAGTTACTGTCTAGTACAGGGGTCAGCAACCTATCGAAACGGAAGAGCCAAAAGTAACAGTTTACAAAGTTTCCCAGTTTTTAAAGAGCCACTGATTTTTTTGCATTAACGTTATAGTATATGCTTAATATACATTTGATTTTAGATTGGGAGGGTGATTTTAGTTGGAGATCATTTTTACCCAACATTTTTTTCTGGGGTACCACCTCCTTTCGGGTAGGGTACTTTTTTATATCAAGTTTTATTAGATGAGTTACGTACACATTGTAAATTAATTTTTGTGAACTTACTTTCAAAATGTTTTATAAACAATTTGAATTCCTGGAAAAATTGGAGGGTCCCACAGAAAAAATTTTGGAAATTTCCCCTTCAAAATCGTGTTTTAGCTCATTTTTGCCTTTTTCGGTTGCACCCTAAGAGCACCTCTCATTATTTAAGTGTCAGAATTTTCGAGGAAAAATAGTATAGCAAAATTTCGAGGGGATATGGATCCCACTTCAGAAACATTTTGGAAATTTGCCCCTAAAAATAGTGTTTTAATTTGTTTTTAGAACTTCTATAACGACCAAATAAGGATCACTCCTCCTCATAAGTCACAGAATTTTCAAGGAAAATCAGCACATATTTTGACTCATCTTGGGAACTTAAAAATATATTTTCTGATTTTTAAAAAGTTTTTATTATAAATTTTTTCGTATGGAACTGGAGAGCCGCAACATTGCATCGAAAGAGCCGCATGCGGCTCGCGAGCCGCAGGTTGCCGACCCCTGGTCTAGTATAATGGAAGGGAATTTTTTCTTTGGTTCATTCAATTATTTCTTCACAAGTACCTACCTATCCCAAAAGTAATGGGTAATTCAGCTCTTTTTCCACCATCTTTGCTGATGAACCTGGAGGGATTGAATTTTTGTGGATCATCGTACACCTCAGGGTCGAAGTGGGCGCTCCAAGAATTCATGAGAGTAATGGCCCCTACAGGGATTCGATATCCACGCAAGGTGGTTTCCTCTGAAAAAAGAAGCGATATGTTCACTATAACGTAAAAAATGAGGGAGGTAAACAGCTTGTGAAGTAAGCAGAAATTTTATTATTTGATTTCTCTAAAGTCTAAACTATTCGTTAAGCTTAAAGAGAGATCAAGACACTCAACTTTCCATTTATTCACTAATTTGCTTTTTATAATTTTATGTTCATATGGTGGCTTTCTCTACGGGTTCAGAACAATTTTAAAGGAAAAACAAAACGATTAAAATGTTCAAAGTTTGCTTATATTTTAACTTTTTCTCCTGGAGTCAATGCAATATTTTTTTTTCTGTTGGATACTGAAAACAAATAAAGACATGAAACTTTAGGAGAAAGGAAAACCGAATTAACTATAGACCCTAATAAAGCAGGAGCACAGCTCTTGATATAATAAACAATACACCAACAATAGACTGAGACAATAGACCACTGCACCAACCGACCAACTAGCAACTAGCTTATAATACTAGAGTTTTTTCTCCTGGGTCACAATAGCTACAATTTTCTTTTAGTATTTACTTTTCGACAGAAAATAAAAGAAGCCATCAAATTTAAGGAGAAGGATAAAAAAACAGAATTATCTAAACATTGAGATCCTAATAAATAGTCATTATAATCAATCGATAACTCACTCGTACACTCCTGACTGGGAAAGAAGGGGAAGAAATCCGACTGCCTCAGCACTTCCTGTATGAAAGCGTTGCAGTAGGGGAGTTTGCTCTTGTCGTCGACTGTCGGGTCCCGATCCTCTCCGACCACCTCCACCAGCTCCTGGAACATCTTTTCCTGCTCTTCGGGGTGGTCGATCACGCTCATCAGGAACAGAATGATGAACACGGCCACTGAGATCACCCCGTCGCCAATGAACTGCACCAGGGAAGCCATCAGAGCTTTGTCTACAAAGAAAAAAAAGGGTCCAAATATTTAGTTTTTTTAATAGTTTAGATTTAGAAGACCTCTGTATTGAGGATATTATTTTGCCACTATACATAGAGGCTTGGTGAGACCTCATCTAGAGTACGCTGTTCAGTTTTGGTCTCCATACTTAAAAAAGATATTGATTCAATTGAAAGGGTTCAGCATAGGGCTACTAAAATGGTCAAGGGTATATCCAGTTTAAGTTATGAGGGAAGATTAAAGAAGCTAAATATGTTCACTCTAGAGAAAAGAAGGATTAGAGGGGATTTGATTCAGCTTTTTAAAATGGTAAAGCAAGGGGACACAGAGGGACTAGATTTCAATACGGATAATAGAACAAGGGGTCACAATTTCAAATTGAATAAAGTCAAATTTAGGGCCATATTCAGATCTTCGCCGACGGCGAAAAAGTTCAGCTAAATAGTTGAGACGATTTCGAAATATCTATTTCGCCTTGAACTTTTTCACCGTATTCAGATCTTCTTCCGAAAGGACGCGGAAATCTCGGAGATTCAGCTCATTGGTTAGTTGTGTTGTTGACGTGAAACGCTTAGCGACCAATAAAATCCCTCTCTAAAAAGGCGGGAAAACATCACTGATGATGCATTCACATGCTCCCAAAAGTGTAAACAAACTCAATCTGCACTGCAAGTCGCTTGTTTGTGTTGTTTGAGTGAACTAGAATCCAAGCTGAAGCTTTTAGCTGAGCGCACATATTAAAGAGTTGATAAAAACAATAAAAGAAAAAGAAAATATTTCATCTTTTCTTATTTCTACAAGCTTTGCACCTTTTAAAGGAGCATAACCAAGTAATTCTTCTAACTCATAACAGTAATACTTCATTTCCCAAATTTAATTCCAAGTATGTTTCGGAAATTCATTCTTGCATGATTTTGAAAGAATGGTTATGAAAAAGAGAGATAATAGCTGGGGTAGAAAACAAAAATTCAATAGAAAAAAGTTATTTCATAAAGTATGATTACATGGAAATATCTTTTCATCAAAGGAATTAATTACTCATTAAATTCAATATAATACAAGATGTTAGGAAGTAGGAACTATAATTCATAATTCTGGTTGATAAGAGTTTAGTACAATACTCACCTTATTGGTACAGTAAACTAATCCTTAATTATCATTTCCCAATTTTAGCTGCACTTTTTAAATCTATAAACTGAAACTTTTCAAGCTTTTAAAACAAAATAAATAAGTACTTATACTATTTTCATTTCTACACAATATTTGAAAGTTCCCTTTTTTATTTTTACGATAGATTCAATAAAAGTTTAGGAATTTTGTATTAAATATTCTTCAACTTATTATATTTTAAACTGCATACTTAATTTGTTGGAGAATTTTCCGCTCAATGGAGCAAAAATTATTTTTTTACAGTTAAATGTGTGAACTATTGCAGTTACTCTGTATTAAATTGAAATTTATAAATACAACATGTAAGAAAGAATGAGGCAGATTTTACAAACAAATTTTTATTACTCCAGTTAGACTAAAGTGTAACTTGTGATAATTTCAAAGTATATTATATGAACTAAATCTTAAAAATATAAAAACTCCTCTAATCACAAAAAATATTATTTATTATCAACAAAAAAAGTAAGCACTACACCAATTTGTTCCAACATTTATACAACCCTTTTCTCAATAATGATTATGTTTGGTTAATTGAGTATGGATTGTCACTGTTCACAGGAGGAAATTTTTTTTCATAAATTATCAAATACAATAACTATACCTCAAAACAATTTAAATGAATAATTGATTAATTTCCATTACTATTTATCAAATATTTTTTAAAAGATAACTTTCAGTTTATATAGAAGTTTCATCCTTTTAAACTTTAATAATTTTCCCTTTTCAATACTTCTTTCTGGATTCACAGAAAACAGCATTTTAGTTGAACTGGAAAAAAATTATATTTGCATGTAAACATAAAATGAAAATATTAATTACTTACAAGAAAAAATTATTTAACAGCATAATTGATTGTTATTTAATTATATTGAAATGTTTATATTCGCATTCAATGATTTTTATCTTGGTGTAATCTTCTTAATTTAATTAATACTATCCTAAAATTAAAAAACACTTTTTTGCTGAAGGAAGCTAGTTTAATGGAAAGCGATAGAATAAGAATTCTTTAAATATGTGATATTCCAATGCAAAAAAAATGCTATAAGCTGTACATAAAAAAATCAAGAATTACAAGTAATAACTAATGTATTCTGTGCAAAAATGATATCTTTCATGAATTTAAAACACAAACTATTTCTTATATTATTACAACTGAAATAAACATTTAAATACAGTAAACTCCCGTTAGTACGACGTTCAAGGGGATTTGTGAAAACGTCGTTATAAGCGGTACTACGCTATATACGGAATTCCATAAAACACCGTTTCGGCGATATACCTAATCTTACCCAGAAACCTTTTTAAGCGGGATTTTATCACTAAAATAGAAACGAAAAAGAACTACATATGTCTAAAAACAGAATAAACATTCTTATCTTTACATCTTTAATTGATACTATACAATCTACAATCTTTACACTTTGTACACGCAATCTCGTATTTTTAATTTTCTATCTGATTAAACAATTTTCCATAAGAAGTTGCTTCAGTTTTTCTTTTAAATAATTCTGAATTAGGAAGGTTTCCATTCTTCCTTTGTTTGTTAGCATATCCTCTGCATTATCAATAACTGAGAGGGACTGCCTCAATACGGCTATCGAATCGCAGGCTATGGAATGCGGATGTCAAATTGGAGTAGAGGGGATAATTTCCAAGAAATTCAGGGAGTGTTCTGATTTGTCACAGGACAACCCCACGTGCCCTGCAAGGCACTGGTCCTCCTTGTTTTTGAAGGCTCAACGGGGGGCTATTCGGGGAAAAAGGGGAGCGGTTGGGAAAAACAAGTTCTACCATATTGTTCTACGTTCTACTCGCGTTTTCAACGGTTCTGTAGCTCATACATTATTTGAAAGGAACTCGACGACGCAATAACCGGGATTTTTCTCCGGGGGACTGGAGAAAAGCGTCGATATATGCGGGAAGTCGTAATAAGCGGGGTCGCTATAAGCGGATAGTTTTTAATGATAAAAGGCCTATTGGTACCAGGGACCGGAGAAAAACGTCGTAATATGCGGGACGTCGCACTAAGCGGGGGCGTACTAACGAGAGTTTACTTATATCTATTTTAAAGCTTTCCATTTATAACTTTCTCTGAATAAAAAAAAGTACTGAACACATCCACCTTCTTAATTCAAATCTTGAATTGGACTTCCGAGTCTATTCAGAATTCTTAATCTTAAAATATAACAATTCAAAAAGAAATTTGCCACGTCGATTTGTGTAACATTAAAAACATTATAAATTATTCCATTTTATACTAAATGAACATTTTTATTCTATTAAGATTAGTAATAGTTGAAGCTATGTTTCTAATATTTGATACCAAAACAAACTTGGCGATATTTAACGGAACATAACCTAATTGATCCGAAATATTGAATACACAAACATTTACGAATTCTGAAAGATTCCATAATGAGAAAATTAAATAAAAAACTATTTACATACCTCAAATTTTTCTTTGCTATCGGGAGTAATCTGAAGCAGGGCAAGGAGTGTTGGTTTGGCATGGTCGACTCTTATCTCAGCTGTGCCATTTTTCTTCTGTGCTCTCTCATTCTTGTTAAATTTATCAAATATTTTAATATATCAATCCAGACATTAATGACTCTATATCTTACTAATCAAAGCATGCAAATTTCCCTAAAGATGGACGCCCGATTTTTGTTACGAAGTACATCCAAATGAAGAATGTAAACAAACTGTTTCCAAGGTTTCAGCGCAGTTTCAGCCAATGAGAGAAGAGAAAGTCGGTAATTTCGCCGTCAGCGATTTCGAAAAAGTGAGTCGAGAAAAAGTCAATCTAAATACCGTTTCAACTATTTAGCTCAACTTTTTCGCCGTCGGCGAAGATCTGAATATGGCCCTTAAGACGGATTGTAGAAAGCATTATTTTTTAATAGGGTAGTGGATGGATGGAATGCGTTGCCTGAAACAATTGTAAATTCAAGTGGGGTAAACGAGTTCAAGAGGAAAATTGACAGATACTGGGATTCCGGTAGTTTGGGTTAAAAAGACTGGACCAACCTTGCTGGGCTTACACCTGTAGTTGGTCGACTTAATTTGTATTTGTATTTGTATTTACAGAAAAAGTTGCAATGTTTTCAATGGAAAATAAGTACTCCATAAGTTTTCTTTTTGAATTGATACTTGTAGCTACCAAGTATAAAATTTCGTTTCTTCGCGGACTCACCTGTGAAATATTCAGCAGTAGGGTCGCCTTTACTCCTTCTGAGGTTCCGTTCCTTGATATACTCGTCAATGATGTCTCGAATGTGGTCTTCGTTGTAACTCGATTTGTGATCGTCAATCATTTTGTAAATTATTTGCTCTATTTTCCTGAGATGTTGAATTCCTCTTCGAAAACTAGGTACGACCGCACATAGAAATCTGAAAAGCAAATAAGTAATGTTCAGATTACATCCGTTGAATATGGATGTTTAGGAAAGGAGGTGAATAAGTGTCTGATTATGGGTGGATTTATGGGGGGGGCATAGGGGACAATGCCTCACCCAACTTTTTTTCAAGGGGAAATTCCATTTTCTTATTGGTAAATATTGTTTCCTGATCCATCAGGGACAGCTTGCCCCCCCCCATGTTTTTTTGTGCCCTCCAGGGGGTGTCTCCCCTAAATTTGCCCCAGTCGGCTTAGCCGACTACCTTGTTTAGCCTAAAAAGCATTTTTTTGAAGGTGAGGAGGTTACGTGATGAAAAAAAGGTCATCGCCAACCGGCTCAAAGGTTCGTTCGGGCACATTGCCCCTCGCCAGACCCTTGTACCCCTGCTCTAGCCATATCCTTATGCATGTTATTACCATAGAGAAGATATAGTGGAAGAGCCGTGGGGAGCCTAGTGGTTAAGGCATCTGCTTAGGGATAGGAGGATCCCGGTGTAAAGAAGTACTAGTAGCATAAGAAAAACTAAACAATGAAAGGAAAATAATGTAGACTAGTAGATGAAAAGAAATGACTTCAACTTGTTCTGAAAAGAAAAGAAGAAAATATTGTACCATTTTTAATTTAGTGTGAAAAGATGTTTTGAATAAATAGACGTATTTTTGTAAATGTTTTCGTTAAGACGTTACACCGGGTTCGATTCCCGACACCGCTGAAGACCCAAGGAGTATATGCGGAGTACGTTCTGTAGGTTCGAAAGTCCTGTGGTCGGTAATGGCGCAGTTTACCATGGGCCCTCCGAGTATATGCGGAGAACGTGCTCGTTAAATCTGTGGGTCAGAAAGTCCTGTGGTCGGTCGCAACAGTTTACCATGGGTCCAGGTCTTCTGGAGACTATTTCCCTCCCCTTCAGAGACATGGCAAAATTGTGGAGGTGGTGGTAGATGGTGGTGGCATCTATCATC
Organism: Tetragnatha versicolor; assembly: GCA_024610705.1. Classification (NCBI taxonomy): domain Eukaryota; kingdom Metazoa; phylum Arthropoda; class Arachnida; order Araneae; family Tetragnathidae; genus Tetragnatha; species Tetragnatha versicolor. Next base: position 62,983,581 of record JANDEH010000006.1, read on the forward strand.
CGAGGCTTAAATCAGACTCCTGCCATTCATGGGCCTCACTTTCTCAGGAGCCGCACCCCTTTTGCCTTAAATTCTGTTCGCTTTGCGGATGGAACTTGGATCGATATTCCAAGTGGCATAAGAAACAACAACAACAGAATTAGTGGTGGAGTCAGCAATGGTAACGCTTAGAGTGACTTAGATAATTTCCAGAAAGACATCTAAACAGGTAGTCACGTGATGACAACAAACATGTGTGGGATGTCTAGCTGGAAATTGTTTTCACAGTTGAACATCTTGTTTTTATTCTCATACAGTAGGCATTCTAGTGTTTTTTCTATCTTGCCTAAAAGATAACTACTTACCCCAGGGAAGGCAGAGGAGGCGAAAAACTAGCAAAACATAACTTTATAGGTAAATCGACAACTGACACACAACTCAGAATAAATAATAAAAAATATATGCTCATTAGACGTAGCGCAGCAGTTCATTCCATACGTCACAGGACGCTGCCGCCATCTATTAGCTAATAAAATTAAAATTAAATGTCTAATACTATTTTTCCCTCCTGAAGAGAAGGTAGGGCCTTTTGCCTCTCTGGAGAACAAACATGGAGGAGAGATAGAGGTAGAAAGAGCAATGGTAACCCTAAAGGAGTGACAAAGATAATTTCCAGAAAGATCTCCAAATACCGCCAACACGTGACGGCAATTTTATTGTAAATTGGGTACTTACGTATAATCCCGTCGACCGCTCAGTAGCCGTCTAATTCAGTTCAGCGGTACATCAATAGAAAAGTCAATGGGATTTGATAACGTTTTAGAATAAGAGGCACGGTCGACGGTATAATACGTAAGAACCGTAAATTGTTTACACTGCCAAATTTTTATGCCTGCAAATGCATGCATTCTTGTCGTCCAGTTTTGCCGCATGCCCGTAATTGATTTGAAATTGCCAAGCAAGCGATAACGCGCCAACTCTTCGCCAGAAGCCCTGCTAATGAAGGGCCCTCTTTTTCGGAGTCGATTCAATAGGAATGCTCTTGCTCTATCTCCACTTCTACACTTCTGGCCATCCAAAATGGTACACCAAGAAGGAAAAGAGATATCAAAGCCAAATTTATTTCTACGATTGCACATATTAATATGGAAATTGATTAAAAATTCAGCCTTCCTGGGTGTTGGGGGGCCGAGAAAACCAGGGAAAAGTGTTGTCTCCATAGGTGTCCATTACCGCCGTCACGTCACACGTCATGGTATTGAGTGAAAGGGGCTCTAAATGGGTTTTGAGGGATTGTAGGACCATGTTGACTTCCCAGGTAGTCAAAGTTCATATGGTGCACCAGCGGACGTTGCATACAGGGCAAGGGGATTTCTCCTCTATCACACGACTTGTTTTGTGGGCGTTGGTTCTTAAGAGTGGATAGGTCAGGGTAAAAATGCAACATAAGGGGATAAGAATAAAGCTTGGACATTGCGCTCATCACGTGGTTGTGCATTTTTCTCTTGAGACTTGTCCGCAGGCGAGGGCTGAAGGTAAGGATAGACAACAGGTTGCCAAATCTCAATGATTCAGCTCTAGTTGGTCAATGTTCTGGTAAATCATACTGAGGAGGTGGAAGAGGATAATGCATGTCATTTACAGTGCGAGGGACTGCCCGTTTGGCGTGCATAGCTTCATAAAAGTTTCAATCTTCAACACAGGATTTGGCGTAAATAATGACACTAAATATTGGCACTAAATAATGAAATGAACACCTCAATGTCATGGTACAGAGTTTATGAGAATCCCAATTCAGTCTGGAGCACTAGGATAATTAGAGATGACTTTAAGACAGCGAGAAAAGAGAGTACTCAAGTTTTGATTTTGTAATCGTCAGATTTTTTCTGTACGCAGGTTAAAGGAGTATTGAAGCATTGGATTCCACTCCCACACCTCCTCAGTATGATTTACCGGCTCATTGACCAACCAGAGCTGCACCATTGATATTTGGCAACCTTTTGTGTATCCTTACCTTCAGCCCTCGCCTGCGGACAAGTCTCAAGTCAAGAGAAAAATGCACATCCCCGTGATGAATGCAATGTCCAAGCTTTATTCTTATCCCCTTATGTTGCATTTTTACCCTGACCTATCCGTTCTTAAGAACCAACGCCCACAAAACAAGTCGTGTGATAGAGGAGAAATCCCCTTGCCCCTGTGTGCAACGTCCGCTGGTGCACCATATGAACTTTGACTACCTGGGGAGTCAACATAATGGTCCTCCAATCCCTCAAAACCCATTTAGAGCCCCTTTCACTCAATACCATGACGTGTGACGGCGGTAATGAACACCTATGGAGACAACACTTTTCCCTGGTTTTCTCGGCCCCCCAACACCCAGGAAGGCTGAATTTTTACTCAATTCACATTAATACTATGTGCAATCGTAGAAATAAATTTGGCTTTGATATATCTCTTTTCCTTCTTGGTGAATCCTTTTGGATGGCCAGCAGTGTATTTCGCCTCAATGGTTGTTATTACGATTTGACTTCACAAAAAAATGGACCCACTCACTTGGCAAACTTGCCAGTGATCAATACATTGGAGGGGGTCATGAGCTCGGTGACCACCCCGTAAAGCTCGTTGATCTCTCGCACCTGTTGCTCCGAGATGCCCGTCTCCCCGAAGAGGGTGTGGCGCATGATGGCGTTGCACTTGTCCGTCAACAGCAGCACGATGTTCACGGGCTGGCCATCCAAGGTCCTCAGGTGCTCCACCGTCTCGTGCACGGACTCGTGCATGGAGTCGGTCATGGTGTCCTTGACCGTCGTCACCCCTCGCTCCTTCAGGAGGCGGAGGAAGAACCGGCGCATCTCCTTCCAGGGTTCTCCGTTGGCGAAAGCGAGGCCTGATGGACAGGATTCGGACGGGGGTCAGAATAATAGCAGATATTTTCAAAGGCAGGGGACCCCCCTGCCTTTGCCCTCCGGCACCATGGTTATAGGGTTCTAAATATTTCTGAAGGAATCGATTCCGGAATCGAATCAGAATCGAATACCTTGGAATCGATACCAAGGAATCGAACCCTTGAAGGAATCGATTCCAACAGGAATCGAATCTTAAGAATCGTACTTAATTTTCTAATTAATACTGATAATTATTAACAGTTTTGTTCACTAATTAATTATTATTTTGCAGCAGGAATCGAATCTTAAGAATCTTACTCAATTTTCTAATTAATACTGATAATTATTAACAGTTTTGTTCACTAATTAATTATTATTTTGCAGCAGGAATCGAATCTTAGGAATCGTACTTAATTTTCTAATTAATACTGATAATTATTAACAGTTTTGTTCACTAATTAATTATTATTTTGCAGCAGGAATCGAATCTTAAGAATCTTACTCAATTTTCTAATTAATCCTGATAATTATTAACAGTTTTGTTCACTAATTAATTATTATTTTGCAGCAGGAATCGAATCTTAAGAATCTTACTCAATTTTCTAATTAATACTGATAATTATTAACAGTTTTGTTCACTAATTAATTATTATTTTGCAGCAGGAATCGAATCTTAGGAATCGTACTTAATTTTCTAATTAATACTGATAATTATTAACAGTTTTGTTCACTAATTAATTATTATTTTGCAGCAGGAATCGAATCTTAAGAATCTTACTCAATTTTCTAATTAATACTGATAATTATTAACAGTTTTGTTCACTAATTAATTATTATTTTGCAGCAGGAATCGAATCTTAAGAATCTTACTCAATTTTCTAATTAATACTGATAATTATTAACAGTTTTGTTCACTAATTAATTATTATTTTGCAGCAGGAATCGAATCTTAAGAATCTTACTCAATTTTCTAATTAATACTGATAATTATTAACAGTTTTGTTCACTAATTAATTATTATTTTGCAGCAGGAATCGAATCTTAAGAATCTTACTCAATTTTCTAATTATTACTGATAATTATTAACAGTTTTGTTCACTAATTAATTTTTATTTTGCAGCAGGAATCGAATCTTAAGAATCTTACTCAATTTTCTAATTAATACTGATAATTATTAACAGTTTTGTTCACTAATTAATTATTATTTTGCAGCAGGAATCGAATCTTAAGAATCTTACTCAATTTTCTAATTAATACTGATAATTATTAACAGTTTTGTTCACTAATTAATTATTATTTTGCAGCAGGAATCGAATCTTAAGAATCTTACTCAATTTTCTAATTAATACTGATAATTATTAACAGTTTTGTTCACTAATTAATTATTATTTTGCAGCAGGAATCGAATCTTAGGAATCGTACTTAATTTTCTAATTAATACTGATAATTATTAACAGTTTTGTTCACTAATTAATTATTATTTTGCAGCAGGAATCGAATCTTAAGAATCTTACTCAATTTTCTAATTAATACTGATAATTATTAACAGTTTTGTTCACTAATTAATTATTATTTTGCAGCAGGAATCGAATCTTAAGAATCTTACTCAATTTTCTAATTAATACTGATAATTATTAACAGTTTTGTTCACTAATTAATTATTATTTTGCAGCAGGAATCGAATCTTAAGAATCTTACTCAATTTTCTAATTAATACTGATAATTATTAACAGTTTTGTTCACTAATTAATTATTATTTTGCAGCAGGAATCGAATCTTAAGAATCTTACTCAATTTTCTAATTAATACTGATAATTATTAACAGTTTTGTTCACTATTTAATTATTATTTTGCAGCAGGAATCGAATCTTAGGAATCTTACTCAATTTTCTAATTAATACAGATAATTATTAACAGTTTTGTTCACTAATTAATTATTATTTTGCAGCAGGAATCGAGTCTTAAGAATCTTACTCAATTTTCTAATTAATACTGATAACTATTAACAGTTTTGTTCACTATTTAATTATTATTTTGCAGCAGGAATCGAATCTTAGGAATCTTACTCAATTTTCTAATTAATACAGATAATTAACAAAATTGTTCACTAATTAATTAGTATTTTTATAATTAATAAATATTTTGCTGATTATTAGTAGTAATTCCTAATTATCTTTGATTTGTGATTGAAATAGATAAGTTCGATACTACTTTTTCGATACTGGCCATAAGGAATCGATTCCAGGTCGGAATTGAACCTCAGGAATCGATTCCGGAATCGAATCGAAAGATTTTTTAGATCCCTAACCATGGTGCCGTCGATCGGTCTAGGTGCGCCCGCTGCTTGTGCCCAACGATAAAATATTTCAGTTTTCCACTATCCCCTATGGAATTTTTTTTACTTTTTCTATATAATTGATAAACACAACCACAATAGAAATTGCCAGGTAAACGACCTCCATCCCCACATATATTAGCTCAAAGAAAAATATAGCAGACCTATTTTCCACTCGCGCCAAGTCTTCGTTATAATAATGCTAATTTACGTTAAATAAATTTTTAATATTAAATTTTTTGTGTGCATTATATGTAGTGTGCATTATTAAATAAGTCCACAAACTATTAATTTATCTTGAGAAAATTAATTGGTGCCCGCCATTCGACTGATATTCTGGTATGTGCTCTTAGGTACAAATAGGTTGGGAACCCCTGTTCTAAGGGGTCATCTTTTTTTTTCAACATTTTTTACCCCCTATGTGATTGATAATTAAAATTAAGGGATTTTTAATCTTGTAATGCTAAATGTCATGCTTGAACTCGGAACACACTACGCTAGAAAACAGTCGCGAGAACGATCAATTGATCGTTCTCGCGACTGTTTTCTAGCGTAGTGTGTTCCAAGCCTAATAATACATTCACGCATGAAAGTTTAGTTTAAGTGCCGTTAAATGAGTTTTATTGGGCTTTTGGTTGGGAGAACCTTTTCAAGTCAAAATTAGGACTGATAATCTCCATTAAAAAATCATAGAGAAAGCTTAGTCCCCTATCTTGACAAGAGTCTTGATTCCTGTCAAGATAGGGGAGTCTCAGGCTCAACTCTATGCTTTTTCCTCAATCTTGATTAATGGGACTCTAGTGTCTATTTCCCTTTAGTGTGTTTTGCACCTTAGGTTGGTGGGAATGTGGGACCTATGTTTTATTCAAGTTTATGTGCATCCCACCTTATGATTTCAAAGTGAATTCTTATTTTGTTAGTATGAATTTTACAATAATGCCGCCATCTAAACTACATTTTCCTAGAAAATTTGTATTAAGTTTTTTTTATTGATTTTCAATGTGTGACGTCACAATTATGAAACCCCCTTCTACCCCTTATCACAAAGTATAACTGATTTATTAACCCCCTCCCTCCTCAAAACTGGCCCCACCAGCTCCATGTGGTCCAGGAACCAAAAAGAGCTAAAATCCAGTTTTTAGGGTCTAAGAAAATTCTTATCTGCTATAATAGAAATAAATGACAGGTATCTTCAAGTCGCAGATAACACTGTTCAACACAAATTTGACCTTCAAAATTTTTTCCTTGATGAAAATAGTCATTTCTTATAGATTTTGGGTCGCTGAATACGAAAATCACCATTAAAATTCTCAATTGACTCAGGATTTTTGGGGAACAGCCCCTCCCCCTTTTTACGTTTTTCAATTACTTAATGACTTTGAAAACGATTATCAGGGTCGAAAAGCATTACTTTAGTCTTCAAATTACACCCAAAGGGACAAGGAAGGTTGAAATTTGTAAAATATGAAATTTTGTAGCTAAAAGATAGGTTTAAGGGGTTATTACCCCCCTAAAAATGCCAAAAAATTGCTTAAAATTGTAGAGGTTTTTATACGCCATTTTCCCCTCTTATTTTTTACGCAATTCACGTGTGAAGGGTCCTAACCCTTCAGCAAGGACCCAAATTTGATGGCAATATGCAGCAAGGATTTTTACTAAAAGCGGTTCAGGTATTAACGTCCCCAAAGCACCCACGGAAGGGTTCGGAAGACTTCCAGAATCGTGAAGGCGCTCGCGAGCTCAGGACATAGGCGCCGACTCCATAGGGTTTGAGGGGGCTTGAGCCCCCCCAACGTTGGAAAAAGGGGGACTAAGCCCCCCCAATATTTTTAGTAAAAATATTTCTATTTTCTTTCATGAACTAAAGAAGGCAATGTATTGGACGTCGTTCTTTTGGTCCCGTTCACTTGGTCTTCACAAAGGGTCTCAAAATGACTTAAAACACTACTTTCTAGGGTAAAAAATTCAAATACTAATAAAAATTTTATATACTGGGTTTCTTTGAAAATTCTGCTTTTTAAAATGATCCCTTTGCTCTAAGGGTGGAACCCAAATAGGCTTCAAAAAGAGATAAAACGCTATTTTGTGGTGGAAATTTCCAAATTTTGGGGGGAGGACCCTCAAAATATCGCTTTGCTTAGAATTTTCAATGTTTATAAAATTTTGAAATTAATTTCAACAAAATTAATGTAGAATGTGCAAGTCATCTAACATCTTAAGTAAAAAAGAACTCGTAAGTAGGTACCCCAAGCTCCCCTCAAATTTTAAAATCTATTATTTACCGATTTCTCCTGAAACTTAATTGATTTTTGAGGTGAGCAGGTACCTCAAAAAAAATATTTAAGTCAAAATCCCTCCCGAAACAAAACTCTAGTTACGGCTCTGTGCAGTTGATTTTAAAAGCGATATAAATCCACTTTCATTCTTCGCGATAGGTATTTAATTTTTTGTGTTCGATTAAATTTTGTGTTCGATTATTGTGCTGCTTTTTATTTGAATTTTTATAGCAGTGGTCCGCGGACCACCAAGGGTCCTCAGCACCTTCCTAGAGGGGGTTCACGAGTTACCTTTTGATAGTTTCAAAATAACATACATGTGATTACTCTGACAATAAATTGGCTGAAAATATTTTTAAAAAAAATTTATGGCACCTATATTTTCCTTCATTTTAAGTAGAGGGGATACATTGGCTTCTACTTCCCGAGATCTACGATTCGAGATGCTAGCGTCATATTTTTTTAGCTTAAATATCAAGCTTTTCATATTACTTCCGATAATTTTTCGATTTTACTTTGTATTTATTACTAAGCAAACTTCGCAGCCAGAAAGTGGAATATGAGAATCAGAAAGTGGAATTTGAGTTTTGCAAATCGAATTGTCGGACTTTAATTTTGCAAAGCAAATTGGCGGATTTCCGCCAATTGGCGGAAGAATCACATGTATGAAATAAATAACACTAGTTTAATGACAAAATATTTCAAAAATATTTCTAGGGGAGGACCCCTAGCCCCTCTCGAAATTTCGATGCCTCTAGTTGTTGTTGTAATATTTTCCTTAGAAATTCTATGTTTTACAAGGAACTTCTCTCTTTTGGAGAAACCAAAAATGTCTAAAGAAAAGCTGTAACGCAACTTTTTGAGGCAAATTTTCAAAATTTTTCTAGGGGAACCCCCTACAGACCCCCTATTATACTTCGAGTAATTGTAAAATTTTAACATAATGTGGAATATGATTTGAGTACTACTTTTAAGGAATCCAAAACTTTATGTATAAATATACTCCTTAGGGGTACTTTAGGAATAAGCCTTTGGACGTTCAAAATCTTGGGGGGCTATGTCTAGCATTAGTGGCGATCGAAAGTTTAAGGACCGCTTTTATATGGAATAACTAATATCTTTTTTGTCTAGTACTGGGCCCCCCCAATATTTGATAAAAGTCGGCGCCTATGGCTCAGGAATTAATATTAATGATTTTGAAAAGATTACAAACGACGTTTTTCTAATATTTTGGGTCTATCCTAAGTAGAAACTCTCCAGTTCTTTAAAAACTGACCGGTTTTAGAGAGTGAGGATTCCATGTTTCAAGCTGTTAATAGATGCACGGCTGTGGATAACAATTAGGGGGCGTCCCCTTGAAAACTGAGGGTGATGGAAGAAAATGGGTGTCATATTTGAATTCAGCAGGTCATTTTACACAAGAATCAGCTGAAATTCAGTCGGTGGCATTTTGACTTTTTTTTTGTACAGCAGTTTAACTCTAAGTGCGGCATTGGAACCCTCGTGGGTGCTTTGGGGACGTTAATACCTCAACCGCTTTTAGTAAAATTCATTGCTGCATATTGCCATCAAATTTGGGTCCTTGCTGAAGGGTTAGGACCTTTCAAATGTGAATTGCGTAAAAAATAAGAGGAAAAAAATAGCGTATAAAAACCTCTACAATTTTAAGCAATTTTTTGGCATTTTTAGGGGGGTAATAACCCCTTAAACCTATCCATTTGCTACAAAATTTCATATTTTACAAATTTCAACTTTCCTTGTCCCTTTGGATGTAATTTAAAGACTAAAGTAATGCTTTTTGACCCTGATAATCGAATTCAAAGTCATTAAGTCATTGAAAAATGTAAAAAGGGGGAGGGGCTGTTCCCCGAACATCCTGAGTCAATTGAGAATTTTAATGGTGATTTTCGTATTCAGCGACCCAAAATCTATAAGAAATGACTATTTTCATCAAAGAAATTTTTTCATTGTTGAACAGTGTAATTGCCATAAATCATAACGCGGCTACAGAAATTTCTAATAAGGAAGTTGCATGTGTCAGATTTTCAAAAACAAACAAGTGTTCCGTATGGTTTTTTGTAGGGTAAAATAAAATAGTATCTAGCGAAAATATCTTTATGTACTGAGGAAGGGGATCCATTGATCCCCGAAACAATTGTCTACTGCTGTTAAACTTTTAAATTGTGTAAAATAAACGTTGTTTTTTCAATTGAGTTAAAATATCTAGTCAATTTTTCAAAAAAAAATGTACGGGTAATTAAATATTTTAATTTAAAAGTCGAGAAAAAAAACACGTGACTGAAAACGTTTTTTGTTTAAAGATGTCAACAATCATACCATCAACTCCATTGCTTTCCAATAATGTTTTTTTTTAAACGCTTTTATTCTACTTGCTTTTGGCGGCGTTTTACAGGTGGAATTTTAAAACTCGATTTTCGGGCACTTCCGAATATGTCAGGGCCCCGAAACTTTACACATCGGTGTAACCCTCATGACACTCCAATATCCAACCATTATCTAGTCAAACAACCAAAGGATTAAGTTAATTAACGAGTATTTTTAATTAACAGAAAAACCAGAATTTGAGACCTTTCCCAAGGGGCTATTCTCCCTAAACCGTGCTAAATTGTTTATAAGGCATAACTTCATCATATTCAAAAGTCAAAACGAGAATTGCCCAGTAATTACGATAATTACAGACGATTAACCACTTTTTTATTTTACAAAGTCTTGTACATAAAATTTCAGGCACTTCCAAACGATTTAAAGTTCTGAAACTTTGCACCATGGTGTAAACCCGATGAAGATGCAATATTCAATAATCAACTAGTCAAAACCTCCGTAATTAAGGTAATTAACGAGTGTTTTTAGTTATCCGTTTAGTTCAAATTTGAGACACTTCCGTGAAGCCAATGGCTCCCAAAACCCGTAAGATAATATATTAGGTATATCACTACAATATTCAATCTTCAAAACGTGATTTCTTACCTTCCAATTAACAATTAAGATAATTAGCGATTTAAGATAATAACCTCGAGAAAGAAATCGCCAGAAGAGCGAGAAATCGCCGAAAATAGGTGTCCCATCCCGAAGAATGGCGAGATAAGAAAAATATGTACGTATTCCTATAATTGACTACTGAAAAGACTGGATGGTACTGTTTGCTCCTTGATACACACACACTAATTCTGAGTTTTTTACGATTGTTTTTTTTATTTTGTTGAATGCTTTCTTTTTATTGTGAATCTTTTTGATATCGATGGATTTCATCGGCGAGTGAGCGATGCGAGGTATATTCTTTGTGCGAGGTATTTTTCCCGCTCAGCTCTGTTATTATAACGTACCCAGCAATATTAAATAGGTTTTAATTAACTTTGGAGTTGATTGTCCTGCTGAGTCGTCAGAGGATTGTTCTACTTTGTCAGATATGTGAAAAATTTTTGTTATACATGAAACTAAAATTCCATCCTAACATAACATTAAATATGTGTGAAATAAATAAATTTTTTCTTGTGAGTTTTTGTTAAAAAATACCATGACTAAAAAGTAGAAAATAAAATAAGTAAAAAAAAGATTTTTTAAAAAACGCTTTTATTGAAGTGTTCTAAAAGGTCAAAAATAATTTTTTCGGTTTGACAAATAATTTATCGGGAAGTAGAAAATAACTTTTTGGTAAGTAAAAAAACTGATTTTCTAATCACTAAAAATAAAAGCGTGGCCGCTAGTAATTCTTAATTCACTATTTATTCTAACTTCTTTATTGTATGTTCTATGAGGTTAAATTTACAAATTTCTCATTCATGAGTTTTGAGTGGGATGGATTCACTTTAAATTCTCTATTAGGTATTTTTATTTATATAAAGTTATACATAAATGCCGACGTAATGGCCTAGTGGTAAGAGCATCTAACAGCAAAGCCGTACGTCTGGGGTTCGAATCCCCGTTCGTCAGGGATGTTACTGTTACTGTCCTGTAAAAAAATTTAAAGTTAAAAAATTACTAGCGCCCACGCTTTTATTTTTAGTGATTAGAAAATCAGTTTTTTTACTTACCAAAAAGTTATTTTCTACTTCCCGATAAATTATTTGTCAAACCGAAAAAATTATTTTTGACCTTTTAGAACACTTCAATAAAAGCGTTTTTTAAAAAATCTTTTTTTTTTATTTAAAAAACAAACATAAAACTCCTCATGTTCCACACAGTATGCCACGAGGCTTACGAACGTAAGTAAAAGAAATTTTAATAAAAATGTAAAAATCTAAACAATGGACCAATAATGTTTGTCGTATGATGACGTCAACATACGATGATCCCAGACTCTTGGCGTTTTCGCGCGCTTTTAAAAAGTGGATTTTTGTTAATTTTTTTGGCAATCAAACAATTTCTCGATCGGCCTCAAATTTTGGGTAGTTGCTTATTTTTGCGAGAAGAATCGATTGAAAAAATATAAAAAAATCATGCAACTTCCTCATTATATCCATTACTTATAATCGCATTTTTACAACCCAAAGCGCGCGAAGAAAAAAATCTTATACCATCCTCAAAAGTCACCGAGAGAATATTGAACTCTTGCACTCTAGCTCCAAAGTAGTCTGCTTTCGTGATATAGGCCTCTCGTAAGACCTTCGTCGTTCCCAAGTTGATATACAGGCGTCCGCAGCTCGTGAAACTGAAGACATCCCCATACTTCTTCTTCAGTGCATCGAACTGATACTGGCAGACTTTGTTTCTGATGAAGGGCCAGTATCCGAAGTAAGGCACCCCTGTGGGTCCCGGGGGCAGACCCTTGGACGAGAGGAGGAAGTAGGCGGTGGCGATGACCACCGCCGCTACAGCGACGGCGATGGAAGCTGGCGGGAGGCTGCTGATTTTGTCCAAGAGTATGCTGATGTCCATGGTGGATGGCAGTACCGGTAAAAGCTGAGAGAGAAAGATAGAGTTAAATGATGCTAGACAAACGATGTTCCCAGTATATATCCAAAATATTTTTTTTACATTAGACTGATTAGAGATTAGACGATCAATTTTCTACATTCTATTTTATGTCCCGTAGGATATTTAAACCATTAATATATTTAACCATAAATTGATATATACAAGCAGTGTTATTCTTAGGATTTTTCGGAAGGAGTAAAAATACTCCTCGACTTTTGTAGGAGGCGTGAAATTCATTTATGAGGAGTGAAATACCGGAAATAGCATGAACTATATCAGAGAGACAAATTTTTTATAAAAACGCTTTTTTAATGGACAAACTGAAATAGAAAAAATGAGGATGCTATTTTGGTTTTTAACAATTATAGCATCTGTAAATATAAGTAGAAAATATTATATAAACATGATAATAATTTATTTTATTATTAACAAATCATAATTAGTTAAAATTAGTATAAATAATTTACTTTACATTAAACATTCTAAATGAAATACTTATTTAATTACTAATTTGAGTAGAAAAAGTATTTTTTGATTTGCCATGCAGTTTTTAAGAAAAACGTTTGTTAAAAATTCAAAGCGTAAAAATACGCCTGGCTAGTTTTTAAAAGCGTACTTCCTATTTTCAATGCGTGAAATACGCTCTCAGAGGCGTTAAAAATATCAGTATACAAGTATTTATTTTGTAATTAAATAAATACAGGGATAATTCCCAAATCCTAAATAAAGTCATTCAGTTACTGCTTATTTATACATTTTCCGGGATTGGGATTGTGGCTTTAGGACATTAAATCCAAAAACAATTTGTTTCGCCCTCTGCATCGGACGGAGGATTATAAAGTGGGTGGGGGTTTTACTGGAAAAGGAACTAATAAATAGCATGTCAATAGCATGTAAGCATAAATAGTCTTAGTTAAGTTCAAGTGGAAGCTTTAATTATGTTATTAAAGTCATACAATTTTTAACACAAAATATGCAAATATGTGGATAACATTAACACATGGGTCGGCAACTGGCGGACCGCGAGAGGTTATTTCATCTTGGACCGTCACAACATTTTGAAAATCATTATTATAAGTGAAAAAATTAGTTTGACCCGCTTTTTACAGACAAATTTCAAAAGATATCCTGATGGGGAAACCCCAAGGCCCCCTTTTTATCATAAACCTTTAAATAATATACAATCACTTATTAAAAAGTTAATTCAGTAATTTTATAATTTAATAGAATTGCTGAAATATATCAAAAAAGGTTTTTTGCAAATATTTTCGGGGACTTTAAGTATAGAGTAGTGATGAGAAAAACCTATTATTTCTCCGGACCTCGATAAAAAAAATATTAAAATTATTTGGACCCCAAGTAAAATTACTTGCCGACCCCTGGGATACCATATCCTCTGTAACATACATAATTTATACATATACATAATTTTTCTAATATCCTTATATAAGAGGAATTTATTTATGTATAAACTTTATTAAAAAAATTATTTTTAGACTATACTATAAAAATTACTATACGTTTTACTGATGGCACTATTTTATTATAAGCTCAATAAGTTAACAGGAGCGTCATTTATGGGGGCCAGGTGAATGAAAATAATCTACTACCAATTCTATCATTGTGATTTATTCTATTGTGATATGATTTCAAAACTATTATGAATTAATCCAAATAAGTCTAAAATGTGTTTAAAACTTGTACTACAAATTCTACTTTTCATGACAGTTAAATTCTCTAAAACGCGTAATTTCAAAACTACAGGGTGTCCCAAAAAAGACTGACAATTTTAAAAAATCAATAACAGTAATAACTCTAAAACTAAAAAAGATAAAAAATACGAGGCTTGTTACATCCATACTTTTGAGTGTATTAGGTGTAGGATACAGTAAAACGCGTAATTTCAACTTTATTAGATTTTGAGTTATTAATTATTGATTTTTAAAATGTGTCGGTCTTTTCCGGGACACCCTGTATTTTGAATAAATGGCGTAAATCCAAAATAAGTGTTAAAAAACGCGTTAAAATAGAGCAAACCGAAGCCCAAATATACTTACCCCGGAATTGAGAGATCCTGCGTTCGAATTTCCTCTTTTCCTCCTGTCAGAGCGCAACACTGATAGCGTAGTAGTCTCTCCGCCTCCGCATACGAGCTTAGCATTGCGAGTATTTTATTTTCAAACTTCTTTTCATCAGAGAGATGCTTTCCCCAGATGGCGCCCTACTCAGCATGTTCACTCTTTTTTTTATTTTTTAACTTTGACTACATCGTCATCTTCATCCGCATATAGGAATCATTGGGAAGGGAGGAAACGTTATGACCCTGACTTTAAACAGACGGACAGCAGAGAAATGACACTTTCTCGCATGTCCATTCCTGGATGACATTGAAAGTAGCGCTGACAATGGACAACTGTATTAAGCCAAATGAAACTTTTTTTATACCCCGTTCGCACTGGCAGAATAAAAGACCCTTTATTTTCGTTAGCACTTTGTTGTCATGGAAACAGGCAAAATCAAATCGCCCCATCTTTTGAAAACGGCGTTTGCCCTGACAAGGGGCGAAAATAAGCACTTTACTCTGTGTAAACAATAACAGCATGATTTGTAAAATAATTAAAAATTTAATTTCTCAATACAACTTAAAACTAATGAATAAAATCACCAAAAAACAAGTAAAAATACATAACAGATTATTAATTGACTAGTGAATTGATTAGTGTGTTTCCATGACAACAAAGTGCTAACGAAAATAGAGGCAAAAATAAAGGCCAGTGCGAATGGGGTATAACATTAAAGAAGGGAGTCAATGTGTAACCTTTTTAGTAGTAGAAACATATTCCAAGATCCAATAACTTCATTTGGAAATTGAGGACTTAAAATGGAAGATGGCGAAAGTTCTTAAGAGGATATTTTTCATGAGATGCTAAAATGAAAATTCCTCTTCTATTTCAGCATTTAACTAGCAAGATCTTTATACTAGTTAAATTCTTTAGTTAAAAGTTATGCTCATTTAGTTAAAAAGTTTTCGCTTTGAACAAAAAGTTTTTAATATCTGTAAACACTTTCTCCTGCATGTTATATTAGAAATTAAGAGGGATATTTTTTTCGTGATAAATGAAGTATTCTAATTTTTGGAAGTAATAACTTGAAATACTTTTAATTGCGAAATAACTTTTCCTTTTCTGTCCATAAGTTTATATCTTTATTAAAAAAAAGTAACAGTCGCCGCTGCTGTTTCAGAAAATTTTATTTTTGAACACTTTGAACTGACACGACGCAAAAACTATCAAACGTAAATTTATAAAATTTTGAGCATTTGTAGGAATTTGTATGAGGATTCTTTTCGTTTCAAAAGCTAGTTGATGAGATTATTAGTTCTAGAGTTATTTTATGTCAAAGTCGAAAATTATTTTTTTCTGTTGCGACCCCAGCAAAACTTATTAACAACAGAAATATGATTTTTTGCAGACATTTAGCCAAAGAATGGAGTTCCCTGAAAGGAGAATTTCACCAATTATTGCTGGTTAAGCGGACAATAAGTGTAAACTCACAACTCTCAAGCGTCACCACCAACCGTGAACCGGTTTCGTCCTTGTTAGGACTCATCAGCACGGTATAGGATGGTAACGCAAGAGAGCGGAGGGCAAGTACTAGTCTAGCCGACTATAACTGAAAAAGTGGTGACCATTGATTAGTCCTCCACTCATCTGCTGGAATGACAATGGCATTCCTAAGACAGATTTAATTCCAGAAAGGCAAGGTACATGAAAGGAGAATTTCACCAATTATTGCTGGTTAAGCGGACAATAAGTGTAAACTCACAACTCTCAAGCGTCACCACCAACCGTGGACCGGTTTCGCCCTTGTTAGGACTCATCAGCACGGTATATAGGATGGTAACGCAAGAGAGCGGAGGGCAAGTACTAGTCTAGCCGACTATAACTGAAAAAGTGGTGACCATTGATTAGTCCTCCACTCATCTGCTGGAATGACAATGGCATTCCTAAGACAGATTTAATTCCAGAAAGGCAAGGTACATGAAAGGAGAATTTCACCAATTATTGCTGGTTAAGCGGACAATAAGTGTAAACTCACAACTCTCAAGCGTCACCACCAACCGTGGACCGGTTTCGTCCTTGTTAGGACTCATCAGCACGGTATAGGATGGTAACGCAAGAGAGCGGAGGGCAAGTACTAGTCTAGCCGACTATAACTGAAAAAGTGGTGACCATTGATTAGTCCTCCACTCATCTGCTGGAATGACAATGGCATTCCTAAGACAGATTTAATTCCAGAAAGGCATTAATTTGCCTTAATTAATTAAATTTGCCTTTCTGGAATTAAATCTGTCTTAGGAATGCCATTGTCATTCCAGCAGATGAGTGGAGGACTAATCAATGGTCACCACTTTTTCAGTTATAGTAGGCTAGACTAGTACTTGTCCTCCGCTCTCTTGCGTTACCATCCTATACCGTGCTGATGAGTCCTAACAAGGACGAAACCGGTCCACGGTTGGTGGTGACGCTTGAGAGTTGTGAGTTTACACTTATTGTCCGCTTAACCAGCAATAATTGGTGAAATTCTCCTTTCATGTACCTTGCCTTTCTGGAATTAAATCTGTCTTAGGAATGCCATTGTCATTCCAGCAGATGAGTGGAGGACTAATCAATGGTCACCACTTTTTAAGTTTTAGTCGGCTAGACTAGTACTTGCCCTCCGCTCTCTTGCGTTACCATCCTATACCGTGCTGATGAGTCCTAACAAGGACGAAACCGGTCCACGGTTGGTGGTGACGCTTAAAAGTTGTGAGTTTACACTTATTGTCCGCTTAACCAGCAATAATTGGTGAAATTCTCCTTTCATGTACCTTGCCTTTCTGGAATTAAATCTGTCTTAGGGGCCATTCATTAATTACGTAAGGATGATTTTGGTAATTTTTGACCCCCCCTCCCCCATGTAAGGGTACGTAAGATTTTTCAAACCCCTCCCTCCCCTATTCTTACGTAAGATTCCATTTCGTTTTTCAAAGTAATAAAATGTTAGAAAAAGATCAGTTACAGTGTTACACTAAAACTCTCAGTTTGACGTAAATCAAAGATTTTTATTTTTCAACAGATAAAGTAATATTCTTTCTGTCAACTACATACTATTACCATTATATTAGTATCTCTAGTCTCTCTGAAATTTGTTTACATTAACTTGGAAACTCTTACGTAAGAATTGGTTTGACCCCCCCACCCCCAAAGTAAGGGTATGTAGATATTTTTCCAACCCCCCCTCCCCCTCGGGACCCTTACGTAATTAATGAATGGCCCCTTAGGAATGCCATTGTCATTCCAGCAGATGAGTGGAGGACTAACAGGGGCGCCCATATGTTAAAACTCAAGGGGGGGCCCAAGAAAAATTTTAGGTTTTCAGTCAGGCATTTTTTTGTTTCAAGGGGAGGAGGGTTTGGTTCAAAGTTATAGAAGTTTGTTTCACTCATGTATTGTGCGTAGTATTTTTTAACACCTTCTAATTATAGTTTTTAATATTTTTACACTTAATGTAGATATCTACTTGTTCACAATATACCTAGTCGATACTAAAAAGAGGGGGGTCTGGGGGTCCTCCCCCTGAAAATTTTTTAAATTTTGCTTTTAAGAGTAGAGATTTAACTTATTTGGAACAATTTTGGGCAGCAACCTAATAAAAATGTTACCCATGATTTTCATGATATGAGTAGAATTCAGGATTCCTATATTTTGTTACTGGGGTGGTGGATGGCAATGTTTCAGTGTATGAAATGTTAGAAACAATTTTCATATTGCTTTTGAATTAGCTTAAAATCATAATAAAGTATTGATATAGCAGAAAATATGCCATAGGAATATTGAATAAAAATTATGTATTATGGTTAAATGAAGATTTTATGTAAATTTTTCGGATTCCAGGGGGGGGCCGGGCCCCCCTCTGCCCTTATGTATGGGCGCCCATGAGGACTAATCAATGGTCACCACTTTTTCAGTTATAGTCGGCTAGACTAGTACTTGCCCTCCGCTCTCTTGCGTTACCATCCTATACCGTGCTGATGAGTCCTAACAAGGACGAAACCGGTCCACGGTTGGTCGTGACGCTTGAGAGTTGTGAGTTTACACTTATTGTCCGCTTAACCAGCAATAATTGGTGAAATTCTCCTTTCATGTACCTTGCCTTTCTGGAATTAAATCTGTCTTAGGAATGCCATTGTCATTCCAGCAGATGAGTGGAGGACTAATCAATGGTCACCACTTTTTGAGTTATAGTCGGCTAGACTAGTACTTGCCCTCCGCTCTGTTGCGTTACCATCCTATACCGTGCTGATGAGTCCTAACAAGGACGAAACCGGTCCACGGTTGGTGGTGACGCTTGAGAGTTGTGAGTTTACACTTAATGGAGTTCCCTCTTAAGTGTAATGGTATTTAGAAAAATGATGATCGGGGAAGGAATTTTCAATGATCACACAGTTTTTTAAAAAAAAACAAGGGATCTTGCTTGATCATTGAAAATTCCTTCCCCGATCATCATTTTTCTAAATACCATTACACTAAGGGAACTCCATACTTTGGCTAAAAGATTAATTATTGCACGTTTTAAAACTCACCCCACGGTTTAGCAAGTGGTCCAATTTCTATCTAATTTGGTGTAAGTAGTACGCGGATACTGCTTAGGTCCCCTCTACCCTACCTCCCCCAAAAATATTGATGATGAATTCAGAATCCCCCTTTATTCACTCAGGAGTGACTAGAAAAAAATTTAATCAGTTTCTACCGTTGATAAGAAGAAATATAGAGTCAAATTTAGTACTCTGGCCTTGCTTTATCAGTTCGATTTTATGTATTAGGGTAACTTAAAACCTGTCAAAGTAAAGTTGTCAAACTGATAAGTAGTATGAAGTTATCAGCTTAGTTCAATGTCATATTTGTTTCAGATTACTACTCAATTTTGTTTGTGAATAAAAGTTTTAGAGATGGAAAGCCATAGGGAAAGAAATTACTTTAAAAAAAATGTAACAAAATCTTTGTCAAACTAAAGCATAAATTAATTTTTTTAATAAAAAATGTTTCTACAAAAGAACAGCTTTATCACAAAATAAAGTCCAAAGAGAAGAAGCAGAGTTACTCTCTGAACAAAAATTTTTTATCCGTTTTCACAGACTTAAATAAACAGTGTAATTTAACAGCAACATGCAAGTATGATTTTTTCTATATTTACTTTAATTGAAATCAAAATATACACATATTTCATTTTTTTTTCAAAACTGAATTTTAATTTCCTGAGTTTTTATAAAAATTAAAACACATTTCAGTCCGTAGACAATCAGTTCCTAGGATCAGCTCGTATCAGGAAAGTCCCTGTCTGTAGAATGCTTTGTGATTTGGTCTTATCTTGAACTGCAGTTAAACGAAAGTTTTTGATTATGGTTGTCAAGAACAAGAACGTTTGGACCATGACAAAAGCTTCTCCTATGCAAGAACGCTTACCTAAAAAAATATATGCGAAATTATATGCATTTGAAGTAGTATATTTAATACACATTGATACTTTTTGCCTTAATTTTTTAATGTGAAATTTGACTTATGCTCACAATGGCTTAGCTTCAACCCTTTTACACCACTTAATTAACATCATAACTGCTTTTGGCTCGGGATAATACAAAGCAAATGTCTTAGGCCCTCTAAAAAACACTTACTAAAATTAAAAATTTAAATCCCCCGTTAGATTGTTTTAAAATTTAAATAATGAAACATTTTCGTATGAAATCGGTTAGGCCAAAGGTTCTCAACATCTCAACCTTTTCATTTTACTCAAAGGACCACTAGATACACTATCAAATCGATGAAACTTGTAATCCTCCCACGGACCATCATACAGGTTGAGGATCACAAACATTTCATAAATTTAACTAATAATAATACATTTAATTAACATTTATCACTGGGGAAACACCATTTTTTTTCAGGGACATGGGGATAGAGGGATTCGGGGATCTCGTATGAACGTGTGGGCTATTTTCCGGCTTTTCACTGTCCCCGAGAAGATCCATCACCCCCTTGCTCTGTTTCTTTAACCCTGAACTTCAAAGAAAACCCTTCCGAAAGTATGTATTAAGAACATTCCTCTCAAGGAAGTTGTTTGCAAGGCTTTTTAAGATATTTTAATATTGAAACTTAAGTGTAAATTTTGATGAAGTTGACAATCTTAAACGAATGCAAGAGACAATCTTTAGAAACTTACCCATGCCAAAGGTAATCGGTGGTTCGGGTTTATGTTTCGCATCCTTGTTTAAGAATCGTGAAGGATTAAACTTGTACGGTTCTTCATACAATTCAGGGTCATGGTGAGAATTCCAAATATTGGTAACTGCCATGGCTCCCTTTGGTATCCTATAACCTCGAACAGTTGTTTCACCTAACAAAAGAATAAATATTAAGCAAGATAATTAAGATTCTATCCTTTGAAAACTCCATAAAAACTTATTACACATAATTTTTCCTATTTGCACATTATTACTGATGTATGTGGGACGCGTCCTCTTCAATAATTAAGAACATTCTTTAAAAATAACTTCAGGTTTAGCTTCTCAGGGGACTTAAAATTCCTTGAGTGGGGAATTCCGTCTGCTGATTTTAATAATGGTTCAGAATAGGCTGAAGCCAGTACTGAGATTAGGGGAGGGTGCCAAAAGTTTTAGACCATCCCACCAAAATATTTTGTTTCTGGTATAAAAAAAGACGTTCACATCAAAAAATATTCTCTATAACTGCAGCACTGGTTTGGGCCTAAAAATTAAAGTGTTTGCATTGACCATTGCATTGAAAGTGCAAAATTGTTAGTGTTTGCATTGAAAGCCTGTTTGAAGTGTTTGCATTGAAATTAAATTGACCGCATGAAGTCTTAGAAGTTACACACTGAACATTAATTTTTGAGAAATTGTTTTTAAAGGTTTAATTTCCAAAACTTTTCTGGGGAGACTTATTTCCCCGGAGACTTATTTAAACCCCAGACTTATTTCACAAGAAGTTGTATAAAGAGATGAATAAATGGTTCCGAATTTAACCGCCATCATTTAAGAGAGAAGTACTAAAAAAGTATTACTTCGGAGGTAGTTAATAACTCAAGGTTTGTTAAAATCCTTCCGTGAAGGTTCCCTAATGCTCAGGGGTTCATTCAGGTTTTTCTTCCAGGGTCCTGTTTTAGGAATTTTGTGAAAATTTATATGGAATTTTGTGAAAAATCAAATGGATATTGTGAAAGTGAAGGGTTTGTAGTACAAAAACAGCATTCATAACTTTTAAGATGGCCCCAAAACTGGAAAATTCCATTCTAAAATGATCAAAACACAATCTGAAAAATTTTTAAAACCATTTTTGGATTTTGGACTTTTGTGAAGAGTCCCTTTTTGGGAACTGGAATTTCGTGAAGGGTCCTTTTTCGTTGATTGGAATTTTGTGAAGGGTCCCAAAACGGACCTGATTTCTCTCTAGAGATGAACCCCTGATGCTAATCCCTGGGTCATTCCCCTCAACATTCTAATGCTGACGACGCCGATGTCCATTTACAACCAGAACTCCAAACAAGCATAGAGTTCTCTGAAAGAATCGATTCTGGAATCCAATTGGAATCGAATGCCTTAGAATCAATACCAAGGAATCGAACCCTTAAAGGAATCGATTCCAGCAGGAATCGAATCATAGGAATCGTACTTAATTTTCCAATGAATACAGATAATTATAAACAATTTTGTTCACTAATTAGTAATAAGTATTTTGATAATTAACTAGTATTATACAGCAGGATACGAATCTTAGGAATCGTACTTTGTTTTCTGATTAATACATATAATTAAAAACAAATTTTTTCACTAATTAATTAGTATTTTGATTATTAATTAATATTTAGCTGGTTATTAAATAAATTAATAAGAATTACTAATTATCTTTGATTCTTGATTGAAAAAGATAAGTTTGATTCTACTTTTTCGATACTGGATCTAAGGAATCGATTCCAGGTTGGAATCGAATCCAAGAATCGATCCTCAGGAAGCGATTCCGGAATCGAATCGAACGATTTTTTTAGATCCCTAAACAAAGCATAACAAATTCGACACTCACGGGTACACTCCATGCTAGGAAAGTAAGGGACGAAGTCGGACATCCTCAGCACTTCGGACAGGAAGGCGTTGGTGTAGGGCAGTCGACTGCGGTCGTCCACCCCGGGGTGGCGGTCGGGACCCACCACCTCCTTCAGCTCCTCGAACATCTTCTCCTGCTCCTCGGGGTGCTCGGTGGCCAGCTTCAGGAACATGGTCGCAAAGTTCGCCACGTTCACGGCTCCGTCGCCCACGAACTGCACCAGGCTGGACAAAAGGGCTTTGTCTGTGGGAATAGTAAGTCAATGACGAATGAGCGGAGATTATATAGAGATAGTGGAAGGTAAACTGATCGTTTGTACTAGTGATATGAAAATTTAGTCTATTGTTTAGAACAGCGGTTCTCAAACTGTGCTCCGCGGAGCCCTTAGTAGGGTGGAACGAAAAAACGAATTTTGTCAAATCGTTTAGTGATAGGGCGCAAAATTTGCCTTAAGCCATCAGTATCAATAGTTAAAAATTTTAAAATGATCAAAAAATATCTTGAGGTGCCTCAAAGCCCTTAAAGTTTCGAAAAAATGCTGTTTTTTTTTACAAAACAACAAAAAATCCAATGATAATATCATTACAATTTGTTCATTATTTTTTTATGAAGAACTACTATTATTTTCAATATAAAATTCCTGGTTTCATTTTTTATCACCCCTTTTTTTGGTAGTAATATTTTTTTAACCTCAAATAAATTTTGTAAAGTTGTTTTTCCTGCATTATTGAAACATCAATAACTCTAGAACTATCAAACCTGAAAACGTGAAATTGGATTCCTTTTGTCCGATATTTTTTTCTCTTTATAGTGGTACGCATCATTGACAATCCCCTTCCAAAAAAAATTTAATTTAAAATAAAATGAGAAAAAAATTACAATTTTTTTATTTTTAATTTTTATTATTATTTTTATAGTTTTTTATTTTTATTTATCTATGATAAACATTTCTACCAAGTTTCAAGTTAAAAATCTAATTTAATCGGGCAGAAAAAATACAATTAATCGAAATTTTAGTAGGTTTTTAACACCCCTTATCAAAAAACAGAAAAAGAACGATTACACTTCCATATGAAAAAATTTCCTTGATGAAAATAGTCATCTGTTATAGATTTTGGGTCGCTGAATACGAAAACCACCATTACAATTCTCAATTGACTCAGGATTTTCGGGGAACAGCCCCTCCCCCTTTTTACATTTTCGACGACTTCATAACTTAAAATTCGATTTTCAGGGTTAAAAAGCATTGCTTTAATCTTCAAATTGCCCCCCAGGGGACAAGATAGGTGCAAATTAATAAAATATGATAAATTTATAACAAATGGATAGGTTTAAGGGGTAATTACCCCCTAAAAATGCAAAAAATTAGCTAAAAATTATAGAGGTTTTTATACGCTATTTTTTCATCTTATTTTTACTCAATTCAAGTTTGAAGGGTCCTAACCCTTCCCCAAAGACCTAAATTTGATGGCAATATGCACCAATGATTTTTACTAAAAGCGGTTGAGATGAGAGCGCCCCCAAAGCACCCATGGAAGGATTCAATGCCGCACTTGGAGTTAAACTGTGCTGTACAAAAAAATGTGAAGCCACTAACTGAATTTCAACTTATTCCTGTGTAAATGATCTGCTGAATTCAAATATGACACCCATTTTCCTCCATCACCCTCAGTTTTTAAAGGGATGCCCCCTAATTGTTATCCACAGCCGTGCATCTATTAACATCTTGAAACATGGAATCCTCACTCCCTAAAACCGGTCAGTTTTTAAAGAACTGAAGAGTTTCTACTTAGGATAGACCCAAAATATAAGGAAACGTTCATTTGTAATCTTTTCAAAATCATCAATATTAATTCCTGAGCTCGCGAGCGCCTTCACGATTCTGGAAGTCTTCCGAACTCTTCCGCGGGGGCTTTTGGGAGGCTAACACCTCAGCCGCTTTTAGTAAAAATTATTGCTGCATAATGTCATCCAATTTGGGTCCTTGGGGAAGGGTTAGGACCCTTCAAACTGGAATTGCGTAAAAAATAAGACGAAAAAATAGCGTATAGGAACCTCTATAATTTTTAGCTATTTTTTTATTTTTAGGGGGGTAGCTACCCCTTAAACCTATGCATTTGTTATAAATTTATCATATTTCATTAATTTGAACATCAAAAAACGTAAAAAGGGGGAGGGGCTGTTCCCCGAAAATCGTGAGTCAATTGAAAATTTTAATGGTAATTTTCATATTCAGCGACCGAAAATCTATAAGAACTGACTATTTTTATCAAGGAAAAAATTTTTGATGGTCAACAATTATTGGCTGAATTATTGTAGCAGAACCATAAGGGGGAACGTACCCATACTACGTGACCCCTTTTTTGCCATTTTTGACCCCCTCCCCTCCCCTTGGTGACCATCCGTAGTATATGCCAAGACTCCCCCTCCCCCTCTGGCTTTCACGTAGTAATTCATAAATACGATTTGCCATCATTTTTTGCAAACAGAAAGTTTAAAAAAATTAATTTTGCTTAATTTGTCTAATTTTAATGATTAATTTGGCTTAATTAGTCTTAATTTGGCAAATTTCAATAATTAATTTGCCTTAATTTTGTCGTATTGACTAGAAGAAATTGACTAGGTGACGAAACCCTAAGCCCCCCCTCCCCCCTGTGACCGAGAGTGGTATTTTGAAGACCCCCCTCCCTCCCCTGAATTGGTCACGTAGTATGGGTACGTTCCCTAACTACGTATAAAATTCCTAAGGTATAACAAGACAAAAACAGTAAAAGCTTTACCGTAATTGTTAAGAATTCATATTTAGTATATAGTTGGCAGACCCCTGAGAATCACTTAACTTAAACTACTATCTATAAGTAATTTTGATCACTGATCAACTTTTAACTGAAAATGATGTTTATTAATGAAGCACTTATAGCTGAAATTAACTAGAATTATACAATTTTTTAGTAATTTGTGATAATCTCAAAGCATTTCTTGATTGGTATTAAATTTTTACAGGTTAATAACTTTTTTCGGTTAAAACTTTTTTTAAATATTTTTTTTTGGAAATTGTGAAAAAAAATTGAAGAAAGGTAACAAGAAGAAAGGAAACAAAGAGAATAAAATTATGAACAAAATGGGCTCCATTTCTTGTTTTTAAACTGAATAGTTCCAGAGTTATGTCTCCTAGTAATGCAAGAAAAACAACTTTACAATATTTGCGTAACTCTAAAAAAAATATTTCTCCCAAATGAAGGGCGATAAAAAAACGAACCTTGTGCCATTATATCTCTGATAGTAGTAGTTTCACATAAAAAAATCATGAAAAAAATTTAAGTGTTAAATCTTTGGTTTTTTTTGTTGTTTTGTAGAAAAAGTGACAATTTTTTGAAACTTTAAGGCTCTTGAGGCACCTCAAGATATTTTTTGATCAATTTCAGATTTTCACATATTGACACTGATATATTAAGGCAACTTTTCCGCACTATCACTAATTGAATATTCGAAAAAAGTTTTTTTTGCCCTTTTTCGTTCCACCCTAGCCCTTAGGGCTCCGCCAAGCATTTCCAGGGGCTCCGCGAAGAAATTTGAAATAAATACATTTTTTGATAATTTCTAATTTGCGTTGCTCTGAAATGTTATACAGTAAAATCCCGTTATAACGAACTTCACGGGACCGTAAAATTTCTTCGTTGTTACGGAAATTTCGTTGTAACCGTACTATCGCTAATTCAAATAAAAACGGTTGGGGACTTTCGTAATAACGGGATTTTTCGTTGTATCGGTATTCGTTGTAACGGAATTTCTATAAATAACTTTCTGCAATATGTTTCTTGTAAAGAACTTGCTTTTGCTCCTTCCTACCCAAATTTTTTAGAGCTTTAAATGACCTTTGAATTTAAGTGGATTTGATGGGGAGCACTTTTGATCAGTTTTTTGTTCTGGTTTTTGTCTTTTTTTCAAGTCTTTCTTGGTCTACCAAAACAAGTTAAAACCATGTTATTTAGGGTCCGATTTTCAAAATTCTTTTGGGGGAGAACTCCCAGACACCCCCTATTGTACTTAAAACTTTATTATTGTCAATTTTTTATAATATGTTCGTTAAATCTAAAAACGAATGTCCGAAATTTGGACTATGATGTACCTAAAACAAGTATAAAATAACTTTTTAAGGATCATATTTCACTAAATTCACACAGACTCCCCTATCATAATTGGAACTTAATTAATCACAATTTTTCTTACTTGCTCTTAGATGCAAATTATACCTAAAAATGTTTTAAAAAGCTACATTAAACCTGTTAAATATGCATGGCAGGGGCTGTGGAATAATTTTGGAACCATATTGAAATTAATTTCTATTTATGCTACTGCATTTATGTTTTTATTTCATGTAGTAATGGTTTTTATGTAATTTGCTTTTTGTACCTTGAAAAATTTATCTTCGGAAAAGGGGAAAAGGGCTCCGCGAAGAATTTGTCTCCTGAAAAGGGCTCAGCGACATAAAAAGTTTGAGAACCCCAGAAGCTATATGGCAACCAGTATAAGTGGATCCAGGGGGAGGAAGTTTATATTTTAATTGAGCATGACAGCAAAACTATGTTTATGTATGTTTGTTATTATTGTTTAGAAGATTTTAATTTGGGCTGTCGGTAAAACTTTTTGAAG
This sequence comes from Tetragnatha versicolor, assembly GCA_024610705.1. Classification (NCBI taxonomy): domain Eukaryota; kingdom Metazoa; phylum Arthropoda; class Arachnida; order Araneae; family Tetragnathidae; genus Tetragnatha; species Tetragnatha versicolor. The sequence goes on from JANDEH010000006.1 coordinate 63,010,801, forward strand.
ATGTATAATGCAATAAAGTATTTCTTTTCAGTCATGAGTTCATTTTTTTTGTCAAGTCCACTTAGCTCCGTCTGCAGTCTGCGGTCGGTTTAGTCAATACGTTGATTAAAATACAGGGTAGTTTGATTATAATTGAAGTTTCGATTGTAAAAGACTGTAGAAAGAGAACTATTCGTCAGATTGACTTGATATTTCATACAAGTATTCCCGATGTAAGTGTTAAAAAGATAGAAGAGGTTCAAAATTAACCGTTAAGGGGTGTTGTATTCATCCCCATTGGCGTCGTCGGCTACTGAAAATTGGAGGGGACGATCCAAGGATTCAAGATTCCTCTTCTGAAGGGCTTAAAAAACCATGATAACTTACCCCAAAAATAATCTTTTTTCGTTTAAGCCCCCCTTTAAATGATTTTAAGACCAATACCAATGGTCAACTATTTGAATTTCCCCCCACAGTTTTTATGCATTGACAAATGTTTTACTAAAAAGGAGATCCTGGGGGTCTCCCCTCCAATTTTTTTTTAAATTTTACCTTTCAAAACATGATCAAACTCATTTTTAGTGTTATATGATTGCACAAATTCAAAATTACCTTTTCTATGCTTTAACCAGTTAAAGCGTAGAAAATTTGATATAAAAGTTAATAGTGTAGTTAGATTTTTCACCCCCCTCCCAATTTCAGCACTGGCTTCAACCTATTACAAATTAAATCGTCTCCTAAATCATGGGGGTCTGTCCCCCTCTTATTGCGCCTTTTATGTTGGATGTCATTGGTAAATTGGCACCATCCCTTATATAAGTTGGAGCCCCTTAAGTTAGAGAAACACATACTGCAAATTTTCGCTTTCCTCCTGCTCCCAGATTATAATTAATTTCTCTAGCAGCCAATCAGAGAAGGCGAAATGCGAAAGTGATTCCTGATTGGGTATGGAACTTCTATCAAGCGACATTTTAATTTTCATCGGTGCTGCTCTTTTCCCTCCCCTTCCGATTTGGATTTGACAGCTTCAGTGGGCGAAAAACAGAAAATTAGCAAGAAGGACGTAGTAGTAAAGGGAGGCGGTCCGATGTATACATGAAGTTTGTCTATGGGAAAACCCATGTTAGAAAAGTTGCCATTAGCGTCTATGGAGACGAATCCTCTGTTAAAATATAAAGCCCTTCGGACAAATAGTTCTCTTTTTACATCCTTTGAAAAAATAGAAGCTTTAATAATAACATCCTCACTGATCAAACCATATTAGGTTGTCACTTACCAGTGAAATACTCAGCCGTTGGATCTCCTGTCCTTTCCCTCTTCTTTTTCTCCTTGTAGAACTCGTCGATGATGTCCCTGATGTTCTCTTCGTCGTAGGTTGCTTTGTGGTTAGCGATCATTTTGAGGAAGCTTTGCTTGGCTTTTGCGTGGCTACGGAGGGCCTTGCGAATATCAGACCTGAACGGGAAGATGAGATACCTGCAACACAATAAGCGGTTCAGTCCTGTAGCAATTTTTTACTTTGGGTGTCTGTCACCCAATACGACGATATGTTCTAACGAAAGATTTTTTATAATAATCAGTCTCTAGGTTTTTCTTAGTTACCAACTGGAGATAAGCCTGGAGGAATAAAAAATACTGCGAAAGTTCCCAAATACCACCAGGGATTTCAGGGGTTCAATTCAAACCCCGTGGGCCGTGGGGAGCCTAGTGGTTAAGGCATCGACTTCGGGATCGGAGGGTACCGGGGAGGGTACTTTCTCAGGAGCCGCACCCCCTTTGTCTTGAATCCTGGTGAAGCTCGGGTATTCCAAGTGGCACACGACAACGACAACAATTCAAACCCCTCCCGAAATTTTTTGACATACATTTCTATAGTGCATTTTTCTTTGAAAATTGTGTGACTCACAAAAAGCGATTACCTCCGGGTGCAACCCAAAGGGTCTAAAATTGAGTGAAAACTCTACTTTTAAGACAAAATATTGAACATTTTACAAAGGAAGCACCCCTACACCCCCTAGAAATTTTAAAATACATATGAACTGTTTCTCCTTGAAAATGTTGTGACACTCAAGGAGTGTTCCTCTTTTTGGGTGTAACGTAAAGGGTCTCAAAATGAGTTATAAACATAATTTTAGGGGCAAATTTCCAAAATTTTTCAGGAGTAATATATTTTACTATACTGTTTTCCCTTGAAAATTCTGCGGCTTTCATTGATCTTTGAGTGCAATCCAAAGGGTCTCAAAATTAGCTAAAACATTATTTTGAGGGGTGAATTTTAAAACTTTTTCCAGGGGATGACTCCCCCCCATCCCCCAATTTTACTCGGATTCACACTGTAAACGTTATTTTGAAATTTAGTGCACCAAAATTAAAATTAGTATACGAGTTAGGCATCTAAAACTTAATGTATGAAATAAAGAGGTACCTTAGAATTAATGTCGAGTCAAAACCATTCCATAAACAAAATTCTGGTTACGGCCCTGCCAAATACTTATTAACAATTAAGTATTAAATTAAGCCTACCTTGAAATAAGCCCCGACAACAGTTGATTCGTGGGAGTAAAAGCCGCCGTAACGGACGAATATTGCTTGTTGATTTCCAGAATCTCTTCATCAGTGACGAAGTTGTCTCCGAAGAGGGCATGGCGCAAAATGCTATTGCAACGCAGGGACAGGATCTGTGTGACGTTGACAGGCTCCCCCTTCTGGTCTCTAAGCTCTTTGATGACGGCCTCGATGGATTCATAGAGAGACCCACACTGGCTGTCTTTGATCGACACCATACCGTGGTCTTTGAAGGCCTGCAGGAAGAACTTGCGAAGGTTCCGCCATTTCTCACCTTTGCTGAAAACTACACCTGATGGATATTTTTTTAAAAATGTACTTTAGCGTCTTTGAAACTTAATTTAATGTGTCTCCAAAGTTGAATATACATTGAAAGGGCCCATGTCACATTTTAAGAACACTTTTTCGTCGTCAAATTATCAACACTTTAGTTTGTTTTGTTAGCTAGAACACTTTATACTTGGCTGTGTAGTGATAGTATTCTGAATATGTTTAAAATCTGTTGCTATTCAGAGAAAAGATTGATTTCTAAAAATATTGCTGTAAAGGGTTCTTACGTATTATGCCGTCGACCGTACCGCTTAATCAAAAACGTCATTAAAACCCATTGACTTTTCTATTGATGTGCCGCTAAATTTAACGGCCTATGAACGGTCGACGGTATAATACGTACTAAGTACCCTGTAAAGTCTTGCAAAAAAATTTAGTGTTTCAATCTAAATTTAAGGACATAATCAGATTCTAAACATGTTATTTGCAACACAATTTCAGAACATATTTCTGGATAACAGAGTTATACTGTTCAAAGATATTCACAACACAATAACGTTTTAAAGTTGACAACACCAACTAAAATGTTTCTTATTAGAGGACCAAAAAGTGATCTTAAACATGTTGTGAGCATTTGCAGTGTATTCAGCTTCAAAGGATCATTATTCAAAAGTCCAAACCTCATATCAGAAATAATTCCATTTAGTGACAGTGGAGCTTCTAAACTTTTGCCTTGCCATGCTCACTGCACAAATGAGATTACAAAGGGAGCATCAACTACCTACCATTAAGTACAGTGCGTCACCTTAGAATCAAAAACTACTATCTCCATTCGGCAACCTTCGGGAATCCCGATCCTTGGCGATCAGATCGGTGGAGAAGCTCGTTTTTTGGTTTGTAAGAGCTGACATGATCGAGTAGAACAGATCAAAACCAATCAAATTATTTTCCTCAACGATCTAAACGCCAAGAATCGGGATTCCCGAAGTTTGCCGAATGGAGATAGTAGTTTTTGATTCTAAGGTGACGAGTGGTTCCCAACCGGTGGTCCGTGCGAGTCTTGGAAGTGGTCCGTGGAGGGACCCGGAAGAACACCAAAAATTTCCAATAAATAATAGAAATTTGAATAAATTGAACAAGAAAAGATGCTTTCGTCTGTGTAATTTGCGTGCATAACAGTCACTTCTAAATTGATGACAATAGTTTCTTCTAACTTGAGTATTTAAAGAGAAATGAAGAGTTCTGAAAAAAAAACACTCGGCCACATTTTGCGGGTTCCGAAAATTTACTTATACGTATCACAACAAAAATTACTAGTTATCGTGAAATGTAATTAATTTTTTCTTGAAAGAGTTATATTTCAGTGCATTATATAAATTTCCATCATGCTGGTAATAAACTTTCATCTTTCAATTTTGTGATGATAAGGATCTTAATCTACAAACGGTGGTTCGTGAAGGTTCCAAATTCAGACTTAGTGGTCCGCGGACTTCTCTGAATTGGGAACCATGGATGTAGTAGAAGCTCTTATAAAAACCAGATCGTCTTACCTTTCGAAAAGAGTCCCTGTGGCAAAAAGTGGTCTCCAATTCGGGACATTGTTTTAGTACAATGCGTATTTGAAATTTGTTTTGTTGGAAGTACAGATCTGCTCTAAAATAACGCCAACTTGGCATCGTCAAAGTTAAATCAAATCAAATCAAAATTTATTTTTACTGATATATATACATTAGGGTGTATCGAAAAAAACGTTTTTTCGATTTTGATGACGTAATAGTGCGGAAAAGTTGTCTAAGGTGCCAGAGAGTACCTGTGAATTTTTTCAGAATTTTTGGATAATTTCTTAAGGTGCCACATTGGCCCTGAAGTTCCCCATGTTAATGCAATCGGGCGCGCCGCCAAAAAGGCCGAAAATCGGTTTTTCGCCCCTCATTTCTACCCTAATCACACGACGAATGTCTCGTCTCGAGTTATGGACTCTATATGATGTATGCTACCCGAAAAAACTTGAATAATAACTTAAATATCTATATTATGTTGATTGTGGGCTCTGATTTGAACGAGGAAATACGCAATTTTCGACGAAATTTGGGCATACAAAAAAACGTAATATAGATATTTAGGCTATTACTCAAGTTTTGTCGGATAGCATACATCATATAGAGTCCATAACTCGAGACGAGACATTCGTCGTGTGATTAGGGTAGAAATGAGGGGCGAAAAACCGATTTTCGGCCTTTTTGGCGGCGCGCCCCATTGGATTAACATGGGGAACTTCAGGGCCAATGTGGCACCTTAAGAAATTATCCAAAAATTCTGAAAAAATTCACAGGTACTCTCTGGCACCTTAGACAACTTTTCCGCACTATTACGTCATCAAAATCGAAAAAAAGTTTTTTTCGATACACCCTAATATACATAGTTAAGGTCAAAACAAAAAATATAAGGGAAAATGACAAAAATACACGTATGTGACACCAAGGAGTCAAATTGACTCTTACAGGTGACCAAAAATTATACATCAATGGATTTTCAAGAAAAAGAAAAGATAGAAAGAAAGGAAGAAAAAAAAGTTTATAGATGAATAATTAATAAAATACGGGTAATCTCAAGGCATAAATCTATAATTGTGATTATAAATGATGGTGAGGTGCTGTAGGGTGAGCTTCAGATTATCTTATTTAGTGAGCATATGTTTTAAAAATATTGTTCAATGTCAACTATTGAGTATAAAAATAATTTTAAAAGCTTTTTAAATTTTTAAATTTAACTCTTTCAAAAGGTGAGACTGCTGGTTTGCAAAATAACTTCTAACTGTACAGGCAGAACCAACAGACAAAAAATAGAGACTCACCCTCCTCCAGAACGTAGCTGAGCAGAGAGGTCTCGGACATCCTCTCCTGGAAATAATCCGATTTTCCAACAAAGACCTCCCTGACCAGTTTGGAAGTGCCCAAGCTCACGAAGAGTTTCCCGGTGCATGAAAAGCTGAAGACCTCGCCGTATTTCTTCTGCATCTCGGCCATCTGCAAGTGGGACTCTCCATCCCTGAAGAAGAACCAGTAGCCCAGGAAGGGAAGGCCGTAGGGACCCGGGGGGAGGCCCCGGTGACGAGAGGACAGCCAGACGATGGAGGCCAAGACAGCGACAGCCGCCAGCACCAGAGAGACGGGCGACAGCCCGCTCAACCTGTCCGTAAGAATCCCTAGTTCCATTTTTGACTTGATGTAATTAAAATCTGGAATTTTAAAAAGATAGAGTTTACCTCTGCAGAGGGCGCAAGTTCAGAGGTGCGGATGATTGGCGAATTTTGGCTATTTGGCGGCACATTTAGCAGCCAAATGACTCTTTTAACATTAGTTAGGGTTACCATATTAGTCATGTTTACCGCTAAAAACTTGGCGCATCCGCACCTCTGAACTTGCGCCCTGCAGAGTAGGGTGCCCCCCCAAAAAAACTTTTTTTTTCAGATAGAGTTCTGTGGGCAACCTCTATTTTTTTCGAATAATTAAAAAAAAACTCACTGCCAAAATTTCTGCTCTGTATTCGGATTAGAAGTCAATGACCAAAAGGAGTGAAAAATTTCAAATTCAATGTAGTGATAAGAAATAAAATATTTAAAAAAATAATACAGGAAAATAGAAAACGAAGTGTATATTTGGACGGCCAAAACGGCCAGTGGCGCATGCGCTGTAGGCCTCGTGATTACGTAGCAGTCTCGGCGCTTAGTGATTGAACCAATGAAACGCCGAGCTGTAGCCTAGCCGTGGAAATTAGAGTAGAGTTTAGTTGAAAAAAGCCGTCCAAATATACAGTGCCAATAGAAAATATGTCCCATTAATACACGGAAAATGTAACTGTTGAGTGGACTTCATTTCAAGATAAATAATTTGAATAAACCCTTTTTTATGGTAGTTCATTGTATAACATGGGTTTTTTAGAAGTCCTATGTTTGTAAATAAACATGTGTTATTAAAATTTATTGATAACTAACTGTGATTTCCAATGATTGTTTTTAAGAAAAATGTGGAAAAAGCTCACTTTCCAAGTTTAACTTTTAGTACCATAATTTCGCTTCTTTACTAAACTTTAGGTCCATTGGGCATCTCTTTCTAATTGAGGTAAAGGGATCAAACTTTGCAAGAAGAGTTCTCAACAAATCTTAAAAATTTAGAGGGTGCCCTGGCGATTTCATGACGCTTTATTTTTTCCCATAGAAAAGTGGGCCACCCTACTGAAGGCTAGCAAGAGGGGTATCATGTTTTTTCCTGTATCAGGCTCCACGAGCACGACGTTAGGCGTCAATTATGTTATGCGTTTAGAGCCTGTAAGTTAATTTATAAACAATTCTAAGAAGAGTAATTCAAGTTAGGTTAAACTCAAATTTAGAAACTAAAGATAAGATATAATTAAAATATTTTTTTATGATTCTGAAGTAATCTAAAACCATATCAATGCATGGATACCATTATTATACTTAAAATTCCTTTACCGTTTTCTCTTATCAGTCACTGATTAAAATCAAATAAATGGCGTTTCAATTTCTTCTGTTTAAGCAACCAAGCAAATGAAATATAATTAAAACTGATAAGATAATTAAAAGGGCAAACCTAATGTTGTCAGATTTTTAAATCTAAAAAGCGGGACATTTCACTGAGTACAGAAGGCTATATACAGGGTGTCCCACGAGAAGTGGTCCAACCCCTTTAACTTTTGAACCCCTACAGATATAGTCATGAAAGTGGGGTCTAGGTAGAGTAAAAAGACCATGCCCTATCCAATGATACAGCTTTTAACGCCCTCTAGCGGAAAATTTAGGAGTTATAATTTTTATTTTAAAAACTATTTGAGGTATGTGAAAAAAGCCGAGGACTAAGTTGTAGAGCAGCATCGATTCAGTAGAAAAAGACACCTTAAGCAGAAAAATATCTGAAATAAAAGCCCTAAAACGCACACTCAATTAGGTCGAATTTACTTAGTTTTTACCTCTTAAAACGCTCCTAACAAGGCGAAAATGAGAAATTTTCATTTTTAAACTTAAGTAAATGACTAAAAGTATTCTTAGTTCATTTAATTGAAAAAATTCTCATTTTCGCCTCGTGAGGAGCGTTTTAAGACGTAAAATCTAAGTAAATTCAACCCAATGGAGCGTGCGCGTGTCAGGGGTTTTATTCAAGATATTTTTCTCATTAAGGTGTCTTTTCCTACTGAATCGATGCTGCTCTACAACTTAGTCAATGACATTTTTCACATACCTCAAATAGTTTTTAAAATAAAAATTATAACTCCTATATTTTCCACTAGAGGGCGTTAGAAGTTGTCTCATTGGATAGGGCATGGCCACTTTACTATACCTAGACCCCACTTACATGACTATATCTGTAGGGGTTCAAAAGTTAAAGGGGTTGGGCCACTTCTCGTGGGACACCCTGTATATTTTTTTCATATGTTCAATATTTTAATGAAATGGAAGATTTTATACCTCACATAAGGAAGCACTCGTATAAACCTTTCACACTCAATTACTTTTTTGTTGGAATGATGGTAAACCAACACCCTTTATAAACATTGATTCCTCACACATAACTAATAAGGGGATATTCATTAATTACGTAAGGATGATTTTGGCAATTTTTGACCCCCCTCCCCCCATGTAAGGGTACGTAAGATTTTTCAAACCCCTCCCCCCTATTCTTACGTAAGATTCCATTATGTTTTTCAAAATAATAAAATGTTAGAAAACTCTCCGTTTGACGTAAATCAAAGATTTTTATTTTTCAACAGATAAGTAATATTCTTGCTATCAACTACATATTACTATTATATTATTATCTTTTGATTATAATAATTGGAATTTGTTTATATTAACTAGGAAAATCTTACGTAAGAATTGGTTTGACCCCCCACCCCCAAGTAAGGGTATGTAGAGATTTTTCCAACCCCCCTCCCCCTCGGGACCCTTACGTAATTAATGAATGGCCCCTAAGGTGCAGGACGCTTTTAAGAGTTAAAAAGATAATATTTAAACTTCGCATTCCGTTTTTTTTAAATGTAGTATTACCTTTAATCGGTCAACTAGGGGGGATCTACGGGTCCTCCATAGAAAATTTTGTAAATTTGACTCTTTGAAATAGTGTTTCAACTTATTTTCGGGCAATTGGGTTGGAATTTAGAAAGGAAAAAAAAACTGTACAAAGCTAATTACCAAAACTTCGAGGGAAGGGGTTGAATCTTATAAGAGCATTGTGAACACAAACCATTCTGTAGTGATAGTTTATTAATTCATTGTTTTTAATTTTTCCACTCATTGTATGACAGAATAGTAACAAATTGAATTTTGTTCAACGTGTTGAACTTAAAATCGTAAAAGATGAATGCTTTCAGTCATCAGATTTTGGTCTACCTACGCCATTCAATGAAAAGTTTAAAACCACCGAATAAGAATATCCAGAAACTTTCTAAGTTGAAGTGAAATAGCCTTGATTGAAAAGGAGATCGTTTCATAGGTCAAAGATGAGTGAGATCTCGGATTTCTTTCTGCCTTGGCGTCCAGCCTCTCTAGTAAATGATTAGCTTTCCAAATGAATACTTCAAAGAAAAAAATTGATAAAAACCACTGCATGTAAAAGCATCGAGTGAGACCTGTGATTCAAAGCACTGTTTCTTATGTCTTTCATTTATTTCAATAATTTTGAGTCCATCTCTCGATATAAGAGAGAGCTATGATATTTTTGCATATATATGAGCATTTTTGGATGGATAAAGAATTGATTATTTATAGAATCATAATTTTCTCAGGCACTCAAAGCCCCTTGGATACGGCTCTGCAACGAGAGCATAATAAATATACCTTCAACTTAGACCAAGTTCACTGAACCAACACGTTTTCAATTCAATGTTTGAAGAATTTTTAGAGGATCTTAGGAAATACATCTCTCATCAAATATGTAATTTAAAACCAACAAATCGTAAAATCTACACAATACTTTTTAATATAAAAAAATTGAATTTCATACAAATTTTTTTCATTTCTTTACAATTCTAATATTTTCAATAATTTTTTGTCCTAGCAATTTAAAGTCTTAAAATTATACACCCTTTAAGACAAAAATTTTTTTTTCACAAAAACCCCCAGCTACACCGTGTTTATCGGGGTTTAATTATTTAACGTTTACGTGTAAACGGGATTTTTTTCAGAGGTATTAAATCCCCTTTGAGTGAATTTTATGTGAAACGTAGCCAAGATACTTAAAATAAAAGTGGATAACGTGTTCCTGTTTAAAAACGTATAACGTTGGAGAAAAGAAATTTAAAATACACAATTTTAATAATATAAGATACAAAAAACAAACACGCTACTTACTGTTTATCGCTTCTTCCTCTTTTAATATGTGCCGCGAGTATCTTTAGAGTCGGCTTTATCTGTGCAGCTCTATTGTCCTCTAAATTGCACTTGGAAAGAGACAGATGTCGCTGCTGGAACAATTTAATGCTAAGCTAATTCAACTCTGCAAAAATGTTTAAGAAACTTTAATGGCCGATGAGGTTTCTTTAGTAAAAACAACAGGCGTTCTTTACTTTTTTTGTGGATGAGACAATAGCACAAAAGTTCCCAAACTTTTGGGGACCATCGCCTCTTGTTAAGAGGAAATTTTTCATCCTCCTATTTTACACATTTTCGCCCCCAATTTGTTTATATTTTAAATAAATATAGGGTAGAATTTCTCATTATTTTACACCAAAGTGTAATTAACTTGTATAATGTTTGTGAGGTAAATAATATTTTGTAATGATGAAAATAATATTTAAGAATTAAGTTTTCAATGTACTCTCCAAATCTAAAATTTGAAATAGTAAGATTATAATGATATGACCCCCCAACCCTCACAAATACAGCAAACTGTAGTATTTTTTCCAATTTTACAAAAATATTTAAAATGTCAAAACAAATTAACTTAAACCTTTTTTCAAAGAAGAAAACCATACCTTAATTTAATTTTAGCATATAATTCAAGGTTTTCCTTCAATTTAACTTTGTTCTAGTTATAATTTGAGCCAAAAAATGAAGCAAAGCTAGCCAAGAGAATATCTTTCTCCTAATAAGTTCAGTCCGATTTCAGCCATACAACAAACGTTGGAAGCCGACTTTACCGACGGCTCTACCGGCCTGTAAAGTCATCTTCTTCACACCTACCGGTTGCATTGCTGGAAAGGCAAGAACATCCATCTTCCAATGAAAGTAGGTTTTTCGCAACACAAAAAATAGACGAGGAGAAGCCGCCTTTACAGGCCAAGTTGGGAAGGGGTAACAATCCTAGAAAATCTTGAAAAACTCAGATTTTGGGAATGTTTCCTTCCAAATAATAATTAAATCTAATTTGAGTTAAGTGAAAGGGTTATTTTCATGAATTAAAATCTGGTTGAGGTCCCGTTTTAAAGAGGTGAAATTTAGCGAAGAAGCTGAGAAATGTCCCAAATTTTTAGTTGGATTGCCCCCAGTCATTGTTGCTCTTTCTCTATTGACTTGAAGTCTAAAAGGGGAAAATGTATATAAATCCGTAGAAAATCGTTAAAATTTGAAGAAATTAAAGAAAATGATGGTGAGTGGGAGAAGGATAAAAATTTGGAATTATTTCTTAGAATGTCTGAAAAAAATCAGTTTAAAAATCCACTTACTTAAATAAATTTATTTCTTTAATCATCTATGGAAAATCCATATTTTGGACTAAAATGTATGTATTAAAAAAATGTTAACAGTGTATTTTTAAACTTCATAAAAATTACAAAATTTTTATTTAAATCACATAAAAATAAATTTCAATAAAGAATTCTCTCTTCTCTCTTTAAGAATTCTTAAAGAGTTTTTCTTTGTATAATAAGAACTACTGTTTACTGATGCATGAAGTTTTAAGGTAAAGGTTGCATTTTCAATGTGTAATCATGATTTATGAAAGACTTTTTCATATTTTAATTAATTCAGGGTTTAATGTCATTTATAGCTAAGTTAACAGGCTATAATATATACGCTAAAAAAATAATTGATCATAAAATATAAATATATTTATTTATAGTTGTATGGAAAGGACACAATACTTTAACAAAAATATTTTTTGGTAAAAAGTTTTTCTTTTACATCAAGCAATAAAATTTTAACTGATCAGTAAAATAGAACCTCTAAAACAAAAGATACTTTCTAAAATATTTTACGATTATATACAAATCATTTGAAAAATAAAAATTTTATAATTTAGCTTTAATTTGGAACTATAAAGATATTGAAAATGATATCAATTTCCATGGGAAACAAATATAGAGGGGGAATATAGATGTTTTGAAAGTATATTCTCTAGTTTAAACATACAATTACATTTATATTCTTTTAATTTACCTCATAGTAAAGAAAAATAAAATATTGTTATTTGAAGTACAACATAAGATTTTTTGAAAATCACAGCTATGCAGTGCCATATTTAAGAAAGGGCCATTGCACTGGGTGGAAAAATCAATAAGCCCAAGAAATTCATATTCCCCATGTACAAAAAATAATTATTTTAAAATTTTTTATCAAACCTAAGTATCACAGACAAAATGGCAACAACTTAAATGTAGGCCTGTTGCTAGGGAATTATTACATGGAATAAAAACAAAAATTTTCTAAATACTTTTAAGCTAAAACAACATCTTAGCATCGTGTCCTACAACAATAAATACTATATCTCGACTCACAAAAAAATAAATTATACTAAAAAATTACTGTTTAAAGCCTTAATATGGCTTTACACCATAAATACGTACAAACCTTTTAAAATATATTTTAAATTGAAACTTTTTTTGATGTAATGCAAAATCTAATGCAAATTTAACATTTGTTTAGATTTTATGTTCATTATTTTGAGGATTTAGGTTTGCATTTGCTTTTCTTTGTTAAACAATGTCATATACAGCATAATTTTTTTTTGTGGTGAATTTTTGAAATCAAAATTCTTTACCAAGGAAAATAAAATTCTATAATTCTTCTGATCCATGACCAAGTTTGAGAATATTTAATTCAGTAGTTTTCTTCTTATAACTAGCATGAGAAATTGGGAAAAAAACCTCACTGGTGCTGCGGACAACTTGCCAATCTTACTTGTCCTCAACCAAATTGACTGATCTGCCAAATTTAAAAAAAGGACATGTTTCAATTTTTTAAAGTAACTATTGCACTTTATGTGAAAAGCAATAATTTATTTTTTTAAAAACCTAAATTCAACTAAATGAACAAACAAGTTTGAAAATATCTTTTGGGGCCGTTAAAATATTACGTAAGCACTTTTTTGGTCATTTTTAACCCCCCCCTTGTCAGCAAAGATAAGCATACCTCCACCCCCCACCATAATTACTTAAGACACTACCAGACCCCCCCCCCCCGAAATTTTGACATCCCTTGTAGTAAGTACTGTTTTTTCCTTGAAAATTAGGTGACTCGTACAAGGAGCTGTACTTATTGGGTGTAACCCTATATATAAGGGTTCAAAAATGAGTCGAAATACTACTTTTCGGGGTTACAATTTCAAAATGTTAGGGTGGTCCATCTCCAGAAAAAAGTGCTTACGTCAGATTTCCTAATTCAATTTTTTGTTACATTTATTTTTGGTTGAATTTTGAAATTATTTATGCAAGAAACAAGATATTTTTGAAAATGCATCATCTTACATAAGCATCACTCATATCCCCCCTCCCCCTTGTCAGCAAAAATAAGCAAAGAGCAAACCCCCCCTCCCCCCTTAGGTGCTTACGTAATATTTGAACGGCCCTTTTTATTAAGTATTTTTTCTAAATTAAGTGTGTTCATACTGCACTAATTAATATAAAACCTCTTATTAGTTTCGCAGCAAAAAATTGTGGATAGAACTGGAGAGGAGGATATTTTTTCAACACTGGCCCGCCAGTGATGAAATGACCAGTGATTTATGTATTTGTCCAACACCCTTCTCTTTCTAGATTTTGAGTATATTTTAATTTATATAAAAAGGGTGTGAACCCCCTGTTCATAAACCAGGGGTTCATCCAGGTTTTTATGTCAGGGTCCTGTTTTAAGAAATTTTGTGAAAACTTATATGAATTTTGTGAAATACAGTAAAACCTCTCTGAGCGACCACCCCTTTTAACGACCGGATTTTGAAGGCACCGATTTTTCCCCCTATTCTCCTAATGTTATAATACCCCAATTAGCGACCAGTTTTTTTAATTCAGAATTATTTTTTTTAAGGCTAGGACAAGGGAAAATAATAACTAGAACCGGGTCATCATTCTAAATTATTATTTACGTAAAGAGAATCAAAACAAGAACACACTTTCAATTTTTGTATTCTTATCTTTTTCTTAAATTCTTATTTTTTTACCCAATAAACCAGACTTCTTGCATTAAATTTCAAAGTTATGGACGAAGAGCAATTCTTTTATATCTTCTTTGTTCTGACACTTTTTTTCCAATCTGATACGAAAGTCATTGAAAATAAAGAGGACTTTGTCTCATTAAAAGGCTAAAAATTAAAAATAAAGATTTAAATTTTAATTAAATTTTTTATTGTGGATCAAGTTAGATCAATTCTAAAAATTCATTCATTTAATAAGTCAATTCCATATTAAATACGTAATTATTTGAGTAGAATGAGATAGTAATTCAGAACAGAGTTTTTTAAAATCACGTTTGTTCTAACAAGAAATTATTGAAAATCTCAAGATTGGAAAATGAGAATACCATTGCTTTTAGCTAGCTATGAACACAATGAAATATTCAACATGGATAAGACTGCAATGCTGTTTTAGAGATTTGCCTAATAAGCGCATAGTGATTAAATCGGCCGATTTCATGGAGGTACAAGCTATTTAAGTGTTTTTTCATCACTAATTGTTTGAAAAATGTTTTAAGTTCTAAACCAACCTCTTTCTATTTTTAAGATGACCCCTTTTGAGCGACCACCCCTCTGAACGACCGATTTTTGTGGAACGGAGGCTGGTCGCTCAAGAGAGGTTTTACTGTACCAAAGGAATTTTGTGAAATGAAGGGCTTGTATTTAATCCCAGCATTCATAACTTTTGAAATTGGCCCAAAATTAGGCAAATTCCATTCCAAAATGACGGAAACTCATTTTAAAAACAATTTTCAAGCCACCTTTAAAGATTAGAATTTTGTGAAGGATCCATTTTCTTTCTAGATGAACCCCTGTAAACTCACGAGTTGTCACTGCTTATAAGTAACCCATATCCTAAAAGAAGATTTAAATACCTTTAACAAAAGATACTTTAAAAAGTTTTAATGTTCCGTGAATTAAGTAGAAAGAGAGGTGCCAGAATGGTAACTTTTTGGTGGACCTACGAACCTAGTTCGAGGAAAGCCCCTTCCAGCTCCATAGGAGTAATACATAAGGTTTGGGCAAATTTTATTAGGTTCGGGGGAAGTTTAAAACTTTTTCCAAGTCCGCTTTTTGGTACGGGGGGTACTTCAAGTTTTTGGCAAAAAAAAAACTATTTTGGAGCCTTTATGGGTTTTACACCAGAAGAAACCAATTAACCAGACAAATAGAAGCTAAAACTTTTGAATGTTTCTAAGAAAGCTGGATAAAAGGATGAAGTATGTATTTGTTTTGACTAAAATCAAACTTTTTCGTAAAAAAAAGCTTAAAATTAAGCCAATCCTATTGAGATCAAGCACAGAATTTCACACGATCTGATAAAGCCTTTTTTCAATTAGTACTGAATTCTTAAATGATTCCTTAGTAAAAGATCAGAAGCAATGGTGCCAGATGTCCACATTATTGTACTCACTAAAAAATGAATTAAAATTACGATTTGAATGCTATGAAATTATTTGAGTTTAAGCAAAGAAATAAAGGATACTTTAGAAAACACTGCCTATGGTCATTTGATACACATTCTTAGCTGAAACTTAGTGCAGTTTTTTTAGTGTTAGTGTAGTAATTCAAATAATTTTGGAGATAAATTAATGTTTCCTGTAGCAATGCTACAGCATATTCTTTATAATTGAAACAGCATGTAAACACACTTGTATGCTAACAAAAACTCAACCATTAATATATACAAATGTACAGAAATACCTTAACAGATGGGTTTAAATTATGCCACAGGACTATAAAAACACAAGAGTGAACAAATGTCTTTACACATGAACTTACCAAAGTTTTCTAACTATTGGTTTCATCAGATTTTTTCTGCGATAAACTTAGTTTCCTTTTTAAAGCTTTTTCCTGTCTCTTCTTATAAATATTAAAAGAAGCGGAAGTGTTTTTGCCGACAGGACTGCATGGAGGTCTAGAATAACGGCTTCGAGAATATTTATACAGCGATCTCTTCCTGTGTTCAAAATAATTGGGAACATAAGTCCTTGAAACAGAGGGTTCTCTGGTTCTCCAATGATGTCTACTTCTTTCATATTTATGCATTTCATCTCTTTTTGAACTTGTAGAGGGCGATGGATAACCAGTTCGATCACTATGATAACGTTTTTCACGAGCGGAATCTGTTCTTGTAATGTGTGGATTTTTGCCAAATGGAGGTCTTTCATTCCCTGAATCGCTATGATTTTCTTTGTAAGTTTTACCTCTTTCATCTTTCGAGTTTTTATCATTTGAACTTGGATTTATCCTCTCAGATGGCGATGGGGTGTCTTTGGACACACGCGGATTTTCATCATTACTTGGCAAAATGTTGGTTTCTGTAGATTTTGCATTGATATGGCTCTTAAAACTGGGATCAGTTGATGATGATACACTCTCCCCATGAGTTTGATCTTTAGATTGATTTAAAAAAGAGTTAATCAAAGACTGCTTCAACTTATTGAGTGATGAAATGCAACTTTGTTCATGTTCTTTAAAAGAGGATTTGACTTCTTCAGGAAGTAAATTAAACTTCCCATGAAGCTCACTTAATTCTTTGTTGATTTCTAGGCTAGAATCTTCCGGAACAATTATTTCACTTTCAACTGAATTGCATTCTTCAAGCTTTCTTTTCTTTGCAACTTGGTCATTTTTGGTACTTAAGTTCTCTTGGGGCTTGTGCTTTCCACAGGTTTCCCTTGAATTTTCAGGGCAGTTTTTATCGTTAGTTGGATCGTTTGAGGCTAGAGAGAAAATAAAAACTATAACTCAAAAGAAATAAATAGTCATATGAGTAAAAACACGAATGAGAATTTAAATATTATTCATGATATAAGCATTTGACGTCTAAATTTCCAAAAATTAGAAGTAAACCTTAGTATAAATTCCTTTTTTATTAAAATAGTAACAATTCATAATGTTTATACATAACATTTAAAGAAGAAATAAAAAAACCTATCAAAATATTCTTCAGGTGAATGAGTATATTTAGTATGGAAACTAGTTGTTCATTGGTTGGTTGGTGTTTTATGGCGCATGGCACTAGTTAAAAAAACACTACTTCACTTAACAATTTAATTAATAAGCAGTAAGCAGTCTGTGAATCCATGTGTATTCAATGTTGCTAAACTTTTAGACAGAAAAGTCATGGCCCAAAGCTCTAATAGTCAAGGATATAAAACTTTTGGAGCCCAAGTTAAGTTAATGTTTTAATAGTTTGAAATGCATACACTCCAACATTGACAACCTTTCAATTAGTAGTCCCTTTACTGACCTGATGCATACTGGCATATCCATATTAGCGACAGTTATTATTTTACTTTATAAACAATATATTTCATGTAATCAACATTAATTAAATACATAACCAAAAAAAATTTAAAAAAACAGCACACTAAATTTTAATTCACAAATCTTTTTTATTAATCTAAATTTTAAAGCACTGAACAGTAAACCTTTATGCTTAAAGCACAGTAAAGCAAGCATATACCTAATTTAAAAATTAATTCTTGAAAAAAAATTAGCGTCGTGACAGACCGGACTGCTTTAAGCCGTCGCTCCAATAACTCACACTGTCAAGGGGAGGAGACGAGGGGACTCGAGGGACGATGTAGTAGATTATTCCTGCAGTGGAGGAAAAAGGGTGTCATCTTTTATCATCAGGAGTTATCTACTGTATCGCCCCCTCGAGTCCACTCCGATCGCCCCTCCTCCTGGTAGTATCTTAATCGTTTTTTAATGGTGATGGATTGATGTCACGTCTTACGAACGCCAGGTATGACACAAGCCTTAGAGCAAATGTTATATACTCCTGTTCATAAAAAATGCAACACCATGAAGGACTTGTTAGATTTTGATGAAATTTCTTGGTGTTGCATTTTTTATGAACAGGAGTATTCTTTTAACTGAAACAATGATTTGAAACTATTGCACCATTAAAATGTTATCTTCATTTGGCACCTTTAAGAATTATTAACTAATAACATTTGCATTTAAAAATTCTGGAGTATTTGGCACACGATTGTAGACATGTTTTTTCCCGAGCAAACGCGGAGGGTTGGGTAGAAAGAAGGGATAACGGAAAGAGGGGATCAGCGATGAATATTTTGTGCTAAATTTGTAGTTTTTAGTACGTTTTCGTAATTTCCACTAAATTTTCGTACGGACTACGGAAATTTCGTAGTACATAACGGACCCTTTATACGGCAAGCTCGGGGCCGACATCATCCCGGACTTCGGGATTTCGGGTCCGTTCCGGGAAAAAACACCATTAAAGACGCAGCTGCTTTAGTAAAACCAAAATACCCGTTAAAACGATATAGTCCGTTCCAATCGTAACGGATCCAGCAAAAAAAACTTCCGTCAAAGCACGTGGATCGTTGTGGTAAGAACCGATAGCGAGGCAGCAGCCGATTTTGGAACAGCCGTTTAAGCGCGGGGACGATACGATTCGGCCGCGTCGGCCCACGCCGAATCGCCCCATTCCACACCGAGACGATGTCACAAAAGGCGCGACGCAACCATTGCGCGTCGTAACAGCATTTACTCACTAAAAATTATTCAAAATATAAAAAAAAAATCTAAACGCGAGCCAGATTTCGGGTCCTTCCGGATTTTGGGTTCCCGGATAAAGGGTCTGTTACTGTAGTTGGGAGTGTATGGAAATGTGTATTTATGCATTAATTTTATAGAAAATTAAGAAATATTTTCATTAAATGTCCACTAATTTTAAATCGTATTTCATTAACATATATATCTACCAGTTGTTCCAAAGTTTTTCAATTCAGAGCCCTTTTAGGAAATACAAATGTGGCCCAAGATATTTTTTTCCACGATTTTGAAATCAGATTATTTTACTTTTTTAACTAGGTTTTATAATTTTTTGCTGGACATGGGAAATGGACAATTTCCTGTTTTCTAAGATTCTTGCTTCAAATTGTTTTCTTTTAAACTCAAAACCTAAAACTTAGCTTGTTATGGATTACTGAACCAAAAAGAAATTTGAAATATGATGACATTAAATAGTTAAACTAAATAATTCAACTTCTTTCATACAGAATTCTGTTTTGGATGTTTAACTTTATGAGACTCTCATCTTTTGGTTCAATACTGTTAGATATATGTTGTTAGATTTTATAAACTTTTAATCATTCTTACTTGCAATGGCACTCTCTATTTGATTAGTTTGGGTGCTTGGTCTAGTAAAATCAATTCGTAAATACTTTTCTGATTGATATCTGCTAACTCTGAAAAAAAAACAAGTTTTAATGACATTACAATTTATAACAGGGGTTTCCAACTGGCGGCCCGCCGGGTCATTTTCCGTGGCCCACGAAGCTCTCTGAAAACCCTCCAAAAAGTAGCTTCAAAACACTTTTTAGCACACTAAAATTCAAAATTTTTTCGGGTGAATCCCCCATACACCTCTTAGATTACGGACTAGCTTTGAACGTTTTCTATGGTTCAAGAATTAAAAGTTTGAAGTTTCGAGAGGTCGTTTGTAAGACCTGAAATTCCCCCCAAGCGTAAAAAGGGGATATGAAGGCTTTTATAACCTTTATCATGAGGAAGGAAAAAATGGAGTATCAAAAAATTGAGTAAAACAATCCTCTAAGGAAAATTTACAAACATTTTCTTGATGAAGACCTTTCTGTTTTAGTAATATTAAGATTAAATATATTCAGTATTCCTACGAGTTGTATGAGAGTAAAAAAATTCATATACTCTGGAATTTGTGAAAATACAGTAGTGCATAAATTCAAAATATGTAAACCTTCGTCTCTCTTTTGCTGGAAAAGTTTCGTATTGAAGACTCTCGCCCCCAAAAAATTATCATCGTTAAAAAGGAGCCAGATTAAGTTGCGGCCCGCCACTTGACTTGTGGTTTCGATTGCGGCCCACAAGTACTTAGAAGTTGGCCGTCGACCGTTCAGCAGCCGTTAAATTCAGCGGTACAGCTATAGAACAGTCAATGGGATTTTAAACGTTTTAGTATTAAGCAGCACGATCGACGGCATAATACATAAGAACCGAAGTTGGAAACCCCTGATTTATAACATAATAGTACTTGGTAACATAAAAGAGTGATAATACGAGGGTTGTTTTTTAATTAACTTCCGTTTCTCTCCTGAAAAAAAAGTAGTAGGAATTTCGAAACAATTTTGGTGCTGGTAGTTAGATACATCCTTCAGGCTCAATTTGCCACCTTACTGAATAAAATCGGACATCTTTTCTATTTTTTATCGATTTTACAAGCGCGCTCCTCGAACTATTTTCCCGCCAACCCATAGAGAATTCGTCTTTTTTTCTCCTTTCGATCCGTCTGCGATCACCTGCCCACCCATTGTTTAATGTTAATGCCTGCTCGCGGACGGAGCGAAGGGAGAAAAAAAAAGCTGAATTCTCTATGGGTTGGCGAGAAAATAGTTTGAGGAGCGCGCTTGTAAAATCGATAAAAAATAGAAAAATTGTCCGATTTTATTCAGTAAGGTGGCAAATTGAACCTGAAGGATGTATCTAACTACCAGCACCAAAATTATTTCGAAATTCCTACTACTTTTTTTTCAGGAGAAAAACGGAAGTTAATTAAAAAACAACCCTCGTAGTACAAAATATTACTTTTCATAAATTAAGACATTTATTTTTTCAATACATTTCAAGACATTTTTATCAGTGAAAATTATTCTACAAGATCTTCAAAGAATGAGAATATAGGATATGGCATAAAATTTACCCCAACTGAAGTTTAAGGGGGTTAAAGAGGAAACCATTTACCAAAAAAATTTTCGTTCTCATTTAGGAAATTGGACAATTTCTGATGCTTATCATGGTGTCCTCTTTACTACTTCTCTCAAACAACTGTTAGGGAAGTTTGAGCTCGTTACCATAATTAGAAAGCGATGACCAAAGAACCTAAAGTTTAGTAAAGAAGTGAAATAATAAGATACTAAAAGTTTAACTTGAAGTCGGAAGCTTTTTCCTAGTTTCTTAAGATCTATTCATTATTTTATTAGAAATCACGGCACAGCTTTGATAAGAGTCGACCAGCCGCCATGTTTACCCACAGCTCAAATTAGATCTATGTGGTTGTGTGTCATCGTTTGAACTGTGGGTAAACATGGTGGCTGGTCGACTCTTATCAAAGCTGTTCCGAAATCACAGTTAGTTATCATTAAATCATAATAACACATGTTTATTTATGTACATAAGAGTTCTTAAAAACCCATGTTATACAATGAAAAAGGGTTATATGCAAGTTATTTTGAAATTGAGTCCAAAAAAGTTATATTTTCCATATATTAATGTGATATACTTTCTATTTTTCTTCATTATTTTATAAAAAATATTTTTTATTTTTATCATTACATTGAATTTAATATTTTCCCTGGTTTTGGTCATTGTTTTCTAATCCCAATTCAGAGCTGATATTTCTGTTAACTATTTGAAAAAAAGTAGTTTTATTTCAAACAAAAAATTTTGAATGTACTACCCTTTTGGGAAGATATTTTTCGCTAACATATTTACTGCATTCTGAGAAAATATTGAGCCTATAAAAAAATCTATAAACTCACTTTCTATTAGCTTCAGCTAGCCACTCATCTTTTTGTTCTATTTCAGCTTTAGCAGTTTTATACAAGGAGCATATGTTTTTCTTGAGATTAACATTCTGATTGGTTAAGTCTGATATTTCAGCTTCTTTTTCAGACAATAGAATTTTCGTCTTCATCAATTCATCATGCAGTTCCTTATATTCAGGATCATACTAAAAGTAAAAAACAAGTTTCAGAGAACGGCAAATAAATTTTAAAGCAATGTTTTCCAAGCCTAGTTGCTTCACCCTTATTAACCAAAGATTTTCCCACAGAGCTCTATCCATAGGAAAGCTGTTTAAAAAATTTAAAGCTAGCAATTTAATAAAACAAAGACGATTGAAAGATAATATAAGGTAGAAAGAGGAGTCTTGTGCAAATTATGTAAAGCAAGAAACGATACAATGTTGTTTTGCAGATCTTTGGATCCCCTTTGTTAGTGCTAAAAAGAGTTACGCATATACTCGATCAACTTTTCATATATTTGGGATTTGAGAAAAAAAGAACTTCCTCCCAAAAGAACTTGAGAAAAGAGAAACTTCCTTTGTTTTGCTTTTTCCTTTATGATTTATTTTTTTTCTCTCGGCTTACGATTGGTTGTTTTTTGTTTGTTGAATTCTTTTTTTTCATGAATCTGTTCTGTTTTGAGAGATTTTTAGTCAGCGAGCTGTGTGGAATGTTTGCACTTTGCTCTTATATCTGTATTGTAATTAAAGTACTCCTAGAACCATTAAATATTTTATTTTAATAACTTTGTCGGCTCTCTTGTGCCACCCTTGTCATATATTTATAAAAATATTGGTATTTGCTTATTATACCGTCGACCGTTCAGCAGCCCTTAAATTTAGCGGTACAGTTATAGAACAGTCAATGGGATTTTTAACGTTTTCGGATTCAGTGGCACGGTTGACGGCATAATACGTAAGAACCAAAATATTTTTAAAAAGCAAAATTACAGTCATTGTATATCAAAAGTTAATACAAAAGAATTAATCATGGTAAAAACTGGTGAAAGAATAAGGAATATGCTAGTTAAATCATTAATGAGAAACTTACAAAATTTATTTATAAAACACAATTCATAAAAATCAAGGCCAGGAGGTGAGTTACATATGTTAATTTAAGATACGTATTACTCATCTATTTAAATTGAAAAAAAATTACCATCAACTTTGACTTTCTGTTAGCCATCTCATCAGAGAGCAGTTCATCATAAAGATCCATCTCAGCTTTTTTCAGATTTGATTCGCTAAGGGGCGGGACAGCAGGAACATCTTTTTCAGGTTCAGGAGAAAGCACTTGAAGATCACTTTCATCCATCCATGTTTCAGATGGGATCAAAGTGTGAGATGAATGACAAGAACAATCATCAGACTCATAATCCAGTGAAACATTTTTAATTGCAAAAAGGGCGTCCAAATCTCCATAAATAGCCTCACTTGGAGGGGATTCATCTTCAATCATACTTAATCTAGATAAAAGGAATCCACTTATAGTAAAAATAACTAGATTCAAGGACATTTTTAAAAAACGGTGATAAAATATCACTAAATGGTTTAATTAAATTAGCCAAGCAATTTGACGCTAATACTGCCAAAAACATAAAACAAACCGGTTCAATTCCGTTAAAGGTTCCGCTAAATACCGCCATGCTCTTTCTGTCACCCAAAAGTAGAAATATTGCTATATAATTTCAAACTAATAATTAAAACGTTTAGTTAGATCAATAACTGTTTAGTTTATCAAGAAAAATCGGAAAAATTTTTGATATTTGAATATATGGCGCTCAAAAAAACTTGGTGATATTTAGCAGGACCTTTAACGGAATTGAACCAACAAACCAAATAAAACAGAAACCTCACAGATAACTGAATCGAACCCTATTTATTTTCAAGGTTTAAAAATCTACTAGAATTTCACACAAGCCATATAATATTCACAAATGTATGTACATGGATTTGCAATCTGGCTGGGCTTCACCTTTACAATTTGTTGGACGAATTGGCAAATCAGTAGGATGTTTAGCCTCTCTTCCTTGCTATTGAAATTTATTTTGTGCTTGTAGATTTTGATTTCCTCTAACTAATCTGGTCTTGTTGTGGGAGGGGTACATACGTTTTGTACCGTCGACCGTTCAGCAGCCGTTAAATTCAGCGGTATAGCTAAAGAAAGGTCAATGGGATTATAAACGTTTTTGGATTCAGCGTCACAGTCCACAGCATAATACGCAAGAAAAGAACCGATTAGCATCTCTATCTTTTAAAATTCAAATGATATTGTCTGCCTCCGAGATGGTGTGTTTGGCTACCATTGACTTTTCACTAGACTGGTTAGAGACAATCAAAATCTTTAGGCAAAAATAAATATCATTAGGAAGGAGGAGGGGCTAAATATCCCACCGATTTGGCACCCGGCCATGCAAAATGTAAGGGTGAAACCTATTCAGTTACCCAGCCAGTGTTTTGATTGCAAATCATGCTTTTGGTGTCATCACCTTAACTTTCTGATCTTGTCATCAATATTTAACTTTAGCCGTCATTGTCATAGGTTCAATTATAACACTCCACCTCCAGTAAGAACTTTTATCCTTCTGTTGATGACCTCCATATTAGAGGTTAAGTAAAAGTCTAGAAGTGGGTTCGGGTTGGCTCCTCTTAGCGAATTTTTTGTCGCCAACTTCACTTTGATACTTAAGGCGTACTTTGGCGCTATTACTTCGCTTGGCGATTGAACCCACTCCTAGTTTTAAGCCTAGAGGTTGATATTTTATTTTCAAAATCAGGGACAAACCTTAAAGTCAGATGAAATCCAGCAATAAATTCGAATTACTAAATGTTAATACAGCACTTTTTATACAAATAACACTTGAAAAATACACTTCAAAAGAAAAACTATCATTGAAACTGTTAAAAAAATTATAGTTTTTGTCAGGTGTTGTAACAATCATAAGTTTTTTGGGGGAAATTACATTTAAAATTGAATTAAATCCGAGCGATAAGCGACTCCGTCAACAAAATAATCAACAAAGGCGCCACAGAAAACTAAACATAAAAAGGTGAGTTGCACTTTTTCTACTCAATTGGAATAAAATGTTATGTACAGTTTTTGTCTTTTTAAAACTTAAATATTTGATGTAGGCATTAGATTTTTCTTAGGGAAAATTATAATATTAATACGTGCCCAAGTATTTTATTTTACAAAATAAATAGATATTTTTGTGCGAAAACAAGAACACATGTCATGTAAAAGAGTTGAGATGTTTGTTGGGAAATGAAAGATGCAAGCTGTAAACAAACGTAATCTGCCGTTGATAAGGAGTGAGTTCAGATTTCGATAACATACCTTTCGTTCTTCTGCTTCAACTTCAATTTACAAACTGACCTTGCGGACAAGCCGGGACTGAAAAATTCTCTCCAAACATGCCGAACATTAAAGTTTTTAGCGGATCTTCTCATGTAGATCTCGCACAGAAAGTGGTTGATCGGTTAGGTATAGATCTTGGTAAAGTTGTTTTGAAGAAATTCAGTAATCAAGAAACAAGGTAATTGATTAATTAATCTATTTTGTGTGTAAAATATAAGGTAAATTGTCGTATATGTTGGATTTTTCTTAAAATGTACTTAATTGTTTTCCTTTCCCTGCGTCGCACTCTCTTAATTAACTTATAAAGCTTTTTAATAGCATAATGGGATTACGTGAGTGTCGAACTTACATTTGTTCAAATTATAAAGAATTTAACCTTGAGTAGTACCTATTAAAACATAAAGCATGCACTCCACAGAGGGAGAGTATGACAGGGCTGTCAAAAAATATTTTTATTTCACCAGTTTAGTCTTACAAAGAGTGTAGCTTACAAAAACCGGTTCATTTCTGTTAACTGTCCTGTTAAATATCACAAAGCTGTTTTGGGCACCAAGTATTCAAATGATATTGCCAAGTTTTATGGTTGCGTTGCAACTAATAGAACTATTTTATTCTATTAAGTAGCATTATTTTGGAGGGACTGATTTCTAATTTTTGGCATCCATAACAGCTTGGCGGAGCTGAAAAGTGCCCGAATCTATAAACCTGGTTCGGGGAAAGCCCCTGAAAGCTCCATAGGAGCAATTCATAAGGTTTGGGCATATTTTATTAGGTTCAGGGAAGTTTATAACTTTTTCCAGGTCCGCAGCTTGGTTTACAAAAATTTGCAAAATAACTGATAAAAACAAGGGCAAATCCAGGGGGAAGGGATATGGAGCTGCAGCCCCCTTCCCAGAATAAAAAAACTTCCAATTTTAGTTCAAATTCCTTAAATTATTTTAATTTTTACACCATTTTAATAAAAACGTAGCAATTGGGAATTCATGTTGTTATTTAAGAGAAATCTTTTAAATTTTGAAAATTAAATCCTTTTTAAATGAAAAAGTCATAGCAATATCAGGGACTAATACAGGCCAATTTTAGTACCGTTTATCGGCACCTTCACAAAAAATGTACGAACAAAAACGGCACCTTCACAAAAATTATTTTTAATTATATGTGGATTGCTTATAGTTAATTGAGTATTCAAATTGCTATAAAACTAAAGGAATAAGTAATTTAATGCTGATTTCGTTATTTTTGCAGTTTCCATTAAAAATATTTATAAAAATTTCACATAAATTAAAAAGATCTTACAATTTTCACAAAAATGGAGGTTAAGTTTAAAATCCTGGATTAGTCCCTGAATATATACATTTTAGATACCTCAGGCCCCCTTAGACAAAAATTCAGGATTCTCTACTGGATAAAACTTGGTTAAAATAATGATAATTTGGTGATACTATTTGAATATTTGGCATTCAAAATAAATTGACCATTAAATAATGGAATTGAGAGAGAACCAATTTTATTTAGGAAAAAGGTTGGTAATATCCCACTGTCCTATTCCTTTTTACTCTCCCCTGCACTGTAAATTACCTGTGCTATACTCAGATAAAAGTTCTAGTTTGCTACAAGCAATAAATTAAAATGTTATCTCCATTAACTCATTCAGTAATCAAAGTAAAGCACAAAAACTTATCTCAGTTCTTTCTCAACTGTGATAACAAATCTTCAAGATATTTTGTAGATGGATGACGAAAGAGGTGCCCAGCTAGATTATGTGTAGTAGATAAAGTGTCCTTTAAATTTGTGTAACCCTCTGCACATCAGAGTTTGTAAGGATTGCGAAAGAAGTTGCTTCATTTGCCCTTAGCAACATAATTCTTTTAAATTTTGGGCATTTAACTTTGGGCCTTATAAATATAGAGTGATTGAAAGGGGGTTCTAGGAAATAGTAGATATATAACTTCTAAACTTTAAAAAAAACTTCTTATATGTGCTTATTATACTTTCCCATCTTTTAAATCCATCAATTTAAACTTTTACATTGACTATAATGTAGCCGGGAGAGTGGGATAGGTTAGAACACAGGGTAGGATGGGACATTTCAACAAAATACTGCCAGTTCAAACCATTCTTGAAATTTTTGTAGTTAGTTTTTAGTAGGTTACAAGGCAACCAAGTTAATAATGTCTTTGTGTGTTAATTTAAACTTTTTATTATTTACTTTATAAAAGGGTAAAAATACTGATCTTAAAAACCATTTAATAAATTTTAGCATTCTTTCACCAGGGGTGCAGATTATGTCCAAATGCCTGAACTTGGTTTGAGGGAAATTCAGAAAGTTGTGGGGAAATTTTTGCCCAAGTTTATAAAGAAAAAACTTTTCAAATCCAAGTTGTTATTTGTAAAAAAATTTGTTTGGCTTGGGACAATATCTTAACCACCTAATTATATAGAAATTGGTAATAACTATGGATCTATGGCAAAAAAATGAGTTTTCTTTGTAAATACCTAAAAGTTGGCTTTTCCTTGAAATTTTTATTTATATGCTGGTAAAACAACATATCCATAACGGAATTGATGATTTTCACTAAAAATCACGTTCTTCATTTAATATATTGTTGTTTCTGATTTATATAAGAAAGAATAAAAAAAGGTATTATATCCATAAAAATTAAAACATGAATTATTTTGTAATTATACAACCTTGTAGAAGTTCAGCAATTAAGAAAACTATATTTCATAATAAAAACTCTTTGTATAATGATATGGAATGAAAATATAGGGGGACATTTTTGGGAAAACTTTTGATGGACACATTTTTGAGGGAAATGTTGGATGAAATTGTGTTCTGGGGAAGTAATGGGCCTTGGAACATTTTTTGCACCCCTCTCTTACACTATCTCACTTTACAGGTAGATTCCTTCCCTTTTTAATCTAACATGATTCTTATCAAAATTAATGAAAAAAGTTATCTAGGTTATCTGCTAAAATACCACAAAATGGGATTATCACAAAATGGCGGACCTGGAAAAAGTTTTAACCTTCCCCCGAACCTAATACAATTTCCCCAAACCTTATGCATTGCTCCTATGGAGCTGGCAGGGGCTTCCCCCGAACCAGGTTCGTAGGTTCCGGCACTTTTTCCAGGTCTGCAAAATGGGATTAAAAATAGATGATTTTAAAAATTAAATTTTAAGTGTTTTAAAATTTGTGTATTCTAACTTCATATTTTGAAGAAAAGATACTGTAACTCAGGAAAAGAAGAGTTAATTCTGTTTTCAAAAATCAAATGACTATATAGTATTTAATTTTTTTACCAGTGTTGAAATTGGGGAGTCAGTTCGAGGTGAAGATGTGTACATAATTCAAAGTGGCTGTGGTGAGGTGAATGATAATCTTATGGAGTTGTTAATTATGATAAATGCTTGCAAAATAGCATCAGCTTCAAGAGTATCTGCTGTGATACCCTGTTTCCCTTATGCAAGGCAAGATAAGAAAGACAAGGTTAGTTGGTTTTTCCATTAGATTAAAATATTTGTATTCATTGGCTATTTTTAAGCTTATAAAATGTTTCTTTTTATTTAATTGGATTTATTAAATTACTGAAAAATTTGTGTGCTAAAATTATATGGTAAAACACTAACATTTCTTTGGATGTAAATTGCTTTAATAAGTTTTATACTACCAATAGAGGCAAAGAAGTTCCCCTACTTGCCAAAAACTATCTCTCTAGCCAATCAGATAAGACCTTTTCATCACGAATTGCCTTCTCCAAGCAATCGTCAAAGCCAGCATCAGAGTCATCTGATCTGAGGACAATGAATACGGACCAAGCTTTTTACACGACCTCGCGTTAACACGTGCTGAATTACACTGATGTTAACTCAGAGGCAGTGAATATGGCTGCTAAACTTTCTCTTGAGAACTAAACCATCATTATCATGACATGACACGATTCTTTATTGAGATTTAACTTTGATAAATTTTCTCATTTCAGAGTCGAGCACCAATATCTGCAAAATTGGTGGCAAATATGCTGTCTGTTTCTGGTGCTGATCACATTATAACTATGGATCTGCATGCTTCTCAAATACAGGTAATAATGAAAACTTGTGCAGTCCTACACTGGACTGATCATATGCAAAATATTTTTTAAACTGGAAGTACTTAGGAACTTATGACTTGTAAGATTAAATTGATTGAAAGTAAGGGTATAAAGGCTTATAGGTATATGTGTGCAAAATAATTTTAAACTGTAGATATTCATGGACAACTTATGACTTGTAACAGTAGATTAATTAAAAGTTAACCTTTTGTTTGAAATTTTCTATGCAGTTAATATACAGATTTAACTTTTTATGCTGTCAGTTATTTCCTTGTCAATCTTTTGTTTGTAACGACAATTCTTTTTCGGTCCTTTCATTTATTGCTATTAAAAAAATTTTTATTACTGTCAAATTCTTTCTTCATTAGTTTAAAAAGTAAATCAAATAAATGCAGTTTTAGCAAACTTAACTCTGTATCAATCCTAGAAAAATAATTTTAAGAGTTATAAGTAAAGACTAAAGAGACCAAGTGCTTGCTTTAGTAAAACCAATTTAAGACATCTCAATTCTTAAAAACAGTCTAGAATCTCGAGAAAAATTTCTACAAATGGGTTGGTTTCAAATTATAGCACCATCACAGCTTCATTAACTTTTAACTGAATAGATTGGTCTTAGTATAAACCTTTTACCTCCTTACAGGGATTTTTTGATATCCCTGTTGATAACCTTTATGCTGAACCCGCCGTCTTAAAATGGATTAGAGAAAATATTCCTGAGTGGAAAAACAGTTCAATTGTTTCACCTGATGCAGGTGGGGCTAAAAGGTAATTGTTGCATAAAATTTAGACCAAGCTTGGTAATTTGTTTTGTACTTCTCATTCTCTTATTATTTTTATTCAAAGAGGATTCATTCTTCTTTTGATAATGAAATCAATAATTTAAGCTCCTGCTTTTTTTATGCATTCATTTCCAAGTTGACTGCATAGACTAACATGTCATGTTTGAGAGCTTGTATTTTTTAATACTTTCAGCAGATATTTTTAGTTACATTAACTTTAAAAACTATTTATATTTTGTTAGCATTTGATTTGCTTCAGTATGCATATATTTTGTTTTGATTATCTAGATGTTGCATCAGAGAGAATTTACCCCATAATTGAAAAAATTTCACTAATGTCAATTGCTGTTAAAAATTAAGCTGTTGAGGTTGCCGAGGCAGTCTTTGACTGCTTCGGTGCGATCTAATATTTTTCCTTTTGTACATCATCAACAGGACACCAACAACTGTTAAAAATTACTTCGATTGAAAGGTTTATTAATTAATATCTCTTTATAGAGTGACATCCATTGCTGACAGGCTAAATGTGGAATTCGCTCTTATTCACAAAGAACGCAAGAAGGCAAATGAAGTCGCATCTATGGTTCTTGTCGGTGATGTAACGGACAGGGTTGCCATTTTAGTTGATGATATGGCAGATACTTGTGGAACTATCTGTCATGCGGCTGAAAAGTAAGTTTCCAGCTTGACTTGCCAATGTTCTAGCCCAAGATGGCCAACCCAAATGATCTTGAAAGTTTGGAAAAGTTTTTGGAAAACCACAATGCTCTTGCGGTGCACATATAAAATTTTAGGATATAAATTACTCAGAATGACAGGGAATTACGTTGAATACACTAGGTATAAATTAGGGTGTTTTTTAAATCCTTTGCTTAGTTTCACGGTTCCTTGCAGTTTGACTAGGAATTACTTGAAACTAAGTTAAGGCCCCAGCTGTGGCGCATATAGAAATTTATTTGCAAGGGGCCCAAATTTTCTTTAAAATCGAAGCTAGATTTTTGCTCCGGGAAAGAGTACTCCAAAATCTTTCTCATCCCCCATGCATATTCAATAGGTTAAATACATAATGTTAATAAATTTTAAGGTAGGATTTGCATCTGGGATGAACTTAATATCCTAAAAATGTTAAAGTTGAATGATAGAGTCCTTAATACTAACGGAAGGGTCTGGGGGTCCTTCCCCAGAAAATGTTTGTGAATTCGGCTCTAATTAACAGGTTTTTAACTCGTTTTGGTACACTTAGTCGGACCTGGAAAAAGTTGTAACCTTCCCCCGAACCTAATAGAATTTCCCCAAACCTTATGTATTGCTCCTATGGAGCTGACAGGGGCTTTCCCCCGAACCAGGTTCGGGCACTTTTTCCAGATCCGCACTTAGTCCAAATTTTGGGGGCTTTAACTTACTCTAAAACTTTAAATTTGACTAAAAAAATTATCGTGGGCCGCAAAATAATTTTAAGTGGGCCGCGGGTTGGCCACTCCTGTCATATCCATTTCGATTTTAACCTTTTTTATCCTAAACAATCTGACATCATGTTTTGTAGACAAATCAAATTAATAAAAATATTTTGTTACGTTTTTTCCTTAAAATTTTTCTCGACTTCATTTCGTGATTTTATTCACAGACTTATGGAAGCTGGTGCATGTAAAGTATATGCTATACTCACCCATGGGATTTTCTCGGGCCCTGCAATTTCTAGGATAAATAATGCTTGCTTTGAAGCTGTTGTGGTCACAAACACTATTCCCCAAGAACAGCATATGAAAGAGTGTCCAAAAGTACAGGTCAGTAACTGTTATCCTAAATTTTTTAGAGGATTTATGTTGAAATATTTATTCTTTAATAAGACAAAAAACTTGGTTTATGAACTAAGCAGAACTTAACTTTAATTATGAAGATAGGTATTTTAAGTTACAGTTACACATTAATAATATTCTTGATGCTTGTTAAATATACTTACTGATTAAACTTTAAATTGTCTACTCTACCGAACAATTTAGTTTTAATCACTTCATCGTATGAAACAAGTGAAAATATTCATTGTCAATTTTCATTCTTACATTTCCGTGATATTGTTATAAATCCCGAGAATCTGGGATGAAATATTTCAAATTTTTTCTACAAGGAAGTGTTTATAGAACAACCCCCCCCCCACAATTGAAAAACATAAAATTGCAGAAAAGTTTGTTTTATCATGGCATTTTATAGCTACCTTGTGCTGTGTAATATTATATCATTATCGTGGACTTAATTTAGCTATGCCAGATTTTGGGGATCTGAAGCAACAATATAAAATTATTAAGTTTTGCCTATAATACTTATTGATCTGATCATGTTGTGAGTTAAATTTAGTTACATGACAATTTTTCTGAAACAACAACAATATAAAATTATTAAATTTTGCCTATAATACTTATTGATCTGATCATGTTATGAGTTAAATTTAGTTACATGACAAATTTTCACTTAGAGACAGAAGTTAAAGTGTTTTGGGCAAGTAGAGTTATATGTTGATTTCTGAATATATCCACATCTTACTATCGATGTAAAACCCACCTTGATAACACTTTTTTCAGCAAACCGGAAGTATTGTTTGTTAGAAAGCATCTACTCCTTTTTAAAATACCAATATAACATACTTGCATGCCAGTTTGCATCCTACTTACATTTTTGATATAGACATTTGAAAACATTCTGTTCTAGTTAGAATAATCGTAAAGCTGTTATATAGTTTTTATGAACGGTAGGTTTGGACTTTTTTGATAGTGTTTATTTTTGATCTGCTGTTTTACTTTTGATGCATACTTTTTGCCAGACGTTTCTTTCCCGCTTCGATGGGTGTCAAAGCACCTGGTGTTTTTAGCCCTGTCCTTGTGTCTTTGCAGTGCATTGACGTCTCTATGATTCTGGCGGAAGCTATTCGGCGCACCCACAATGGAGAGTCTGTTTCTTACCTCTTCAGTAACGTCCCCATGTAGACAGCATTCCATTCCCACTAACAAGGTTTTCCATTCCTCTCGCATGCTGCAGTTACACCTGTGCCATATGTTATTGGTTCACTTTTTTAATGTACAAATTTTGTAATAAAAATATTTTGCAAAAAAAACTCAAATTTTTTGTTGCAGAGACGCATGTAACAGTTTTGCATGTTACATCTAGAACTTGCAGGATTTTTTTTTAGAAAGAGTTATTTTTTCTACAAAAATGCTCCCTCTACTTGAGGCTTACCTTGAAATGTGTTTATACACTCCTGTAGAAGTTTATACTTAAAGATGATGTGCCTCCCCTCATTCAAAATAGCTGCAGGTTTGAAATGTTTACCAAAGAATTCCCCGAGAAACTTGGCTTTTGCATAAATTTGAACTGAAAACGTTTTGTTATTGAAGTTTAAGTATGTGGTTAAATTTCTCTGTTAATTTAAACATTGTATTCAGTCTACATGTCTTGTTTACTTATGGGAGGACGGACCTGGAAAAAGTTGTAACCTTCCCCCGAACCTAACCGAAATTCCCCCGAACCTATGCACCTATGGATGCGGGCAGTGCGGCTTCCCCCGAACCAGGTTCGCAGGTTCGGGCACTTTTTCCAGGTCCGTGGGAGGATATCGTATTTTCATGTTTAATGTATAGAATAATTGACCAATGCTAGATTTTTCTATTAGCTGTTTAAGTTTTGACTGAAATTCTAGGGATCAATTTTTAAATGCTGTGATATTCAGTTTCTTTTTATTATAGTGTGTTTTAACTTGTAATTGGTTTCAAAGATGTATCTTGATGATTTCTTCTGAATTTCATAAATGTGTTTCTAATTGTATGCTAGAGCTTTTTGAAATCTGATAATGCACAGTTAAAAAAATCTATTTATTTAATTATGACCATTGATTTGACAATTTAATTTCAGTATCTTCTCTGTAAAAATATTCTGTATTAAAATTTGACTTTGGTTTGTAAACTTTCATAGACTTAAGCATTGTTAAAAATTTATTCATTTTATCTGTACTTAAAACCTTTCTGTAATTGTTACTTTTTTCCCCACACTGCAGATAAATAAGTGGTAAGAAACAGTATCCAACTGCATTAAAATGAAAATTTTGTATTATTATTTTTTTGTATAACTTTGATTTATTTTGTAACTTTTAGTTATGAATGGGTGTAATTTTTTAAGAAATTTTCCTCAAATTTTAATTAACACTCTAAATTTTGATTTATTGATGACACTGCAAAGTTTTAAAATTTTGTATTAATGACTTCTGTTTATTTGTGATAGTATTTTATAATAATATCTTGTGTAAAATAGAACTCATTCTCAATACATAGTCAGGCTGTTTAATAAAACAATCAAAATTGCTATAATATAATGTTTTGTTTGCAAATTGTAATTTTTGAAAAGGATATACAAGCATTTTTCATTTAATCAGTGCTTGACAAGAATTTTGGACACAAGAAATGTATCTAGAATTTCTAAAAAGAATTATTAAAGCTCAGTTTTTCTCTAAAATTACTCTTTACAATTGATTTCCTAGTTCATACACTGACACAAAAAAATTTAGCAATAACTGAGACTATTTTAGGTTTTAATTTCAACATATTTTTGCAAATTGAAAGTGGAAAAAATCAAACAGAAGATACATTTAGGTGTGAAATAACAATAAGAACTAAAAGTTAATAATTATCCAACTTCTTAATTTCAGTGCTTAGATGTGTCACGATTTTTCAGTGAAGCCATCCGCAGGATTCATAATTGTGAACCACTTGGCCCAATACTGAGTGAAGTCCCTTACTAACATGAAGAGCTTTGCTGGAAGTAGTTTCACATCTGCATTTTGTGTAATTTTATTCTTGCATTGTTACGTTCTTAATAGGGAGCTCTATTATTTGTTCTTGTATGAATTATGCCAACTTTGATGCAATATGAAAAAGCAGTTCTTTTCAGACAAACTTGTAAATTAATAAATTTTCACCAAGAAACCTTTTTAACTGACATCAAAAAATGCATATTTAATAATATCAATTTCTAATTTAAGTTAAATTTGGTGACCAAAAGCAGTTTCACAATAATCATTAATTTGATATGCAATGATAAGTTAATGGGAAGCATATGATTTTCAAGTAAAGTGAATACTTGTAACAAGCAGAATTCTTCTTGGTCTTTAAAGACTGTCAAATTTTGATTACTTTATTTACATTTTAAAGTTACTTTTTTAATTCCTTCACCCAATCCTACTATTAGTCAAATCATATAGTTGTCCCTGATACACATTTGTTATCTAGTTATTCAATTAGAATTGTGTTGTAAAATAGTTTTATTATGGAATAGAATTTTTTTTCGATTTTAGCTTAGTTCATGTTAGAAAGAATAATACTCGTGTGTCAATAGAATAGTTCAATATAGCTATTCAAATAGAATAAAGTCAGGTGTGGGAAAATTGATATAGTAAAAGTGAAAAACACTTGTTCATTTTTAATTTCAGATATTGAATTTATTTCTTTACAGATATTTATTGAGCCAATATATTTATCAGATGATTGATTAAGTCTCTCTCTGATGAGGTTAGGGATATTGAAACTGTTTCGAAATGTTAGACTGTTTAAGTAAGTGACTATTAAAAAGGTCACACACAAGAAAATTTAGAAATAAGTGTAAAAAGTAGAAAAAGGGACGCAGAAAAATTATTTCTAAGAAAGCAAACTCTCCGAGAGCAGAATACAAAAAGAATAAACACCATACCAAAATAGAATTTAAAATATAGTTTATGAGTTGAAATTTGTTATCAAACAAAAAACTAAATTCATTGAAACCTTAACAATTAATGAGCAGAGCAAGGCAAGTAAAAGTAACATAGAATTACTGACTCAATGTTGGCCAATGCTCTGTACTACTAAGGTTGATACAGTGCGGAGAATCCAAATCGGTTTGAATTTTCATCATCTGTTTCCTGACCTTCAATGGTTTTTAATGGATCATCTCTGTCCTTATTACGAATTCTATTGGTTAAAGGATTGTCATCATTTACTGAGGTTTGCCAAGGTGTCAAGTCAAAAGTTAAGTTTTTAGAAGAGGGTTGCTGAGATCTTATAGAGGAAATTTTCATCAATATACACTGAAAAAAAAACGACTTCTTCACTGTCAACCAAAGATTAACAGCATCCCAGGGTTTGCTTGCTGATGGCTTCTGGTGTAAGCCTTTTTCTGAGCTAATGTCAGCTTAGTGCAATTTTCAGACATTATTAGTAGACTGCTACACTTTCTCTACTATTCATTTTTATTATTTTTAAAAATGCATCACTGAGAAATCTAAGTTGAGAAAAGGGCTGTGGTTAACTTTTCATCAATATGAATCCAATGTATGAATAAAATTCATCAATCGTTCCAGAAAAACAATTTTAAAAGTTTGTTTTTAAGGCCGTTTTTTAAATATTTATATCCACTTTCCCTCATCTAACCCAATAATAATTATGCTAACCAAATTCTAAATAATGCACTTATTTAGAAAGATAGTTTAGTCATTATTTTGGTATTTATTCAAATGCTTATAAAGTTTATATATGTTTAAATCGATAAAATGTGTTTTAAAGCCTTATGCTTCCAGCTACAAGAAGTATACATAGTGATTTGCATATTATCGATTTTTTTATTTGCCCAGACTGTTCTTATGATAATCTGTTCATAAAAAAATCCTAATTTACAGTTGGAAATATATTATACCTAATTTATTCTTTGTGATATTTTTTTTTTCAAATTAGATAAAAAGAAATTGGTGTATTTGTTTTCAGTAAAGTACTTCACAGTTTTTCCTTATGAATTTTGTTATAAAAAATTCAATTGCACTTTGATTATTTATTGTTATCCTTGTTACTTCTCAAGATGAGAGGAACTCGGTAAAATAATGTTTTTATTAGAATCTTTTAATCCAGATATATATTAATCTTTGGAATAGTCTTAACTAATATGCATTATTTCTTATGTGGTAATTTCAAGGATTACTCTTCTATGTTCCCAAAATGACTCAAAAGGTGTATTTTCAATGTTCAAAATGTATATAATGTTAGAAATGCAGTTTTATGCTGAATAATAAACACATATTTTTAAAATTATGTATATTTTTATTTTTTATAAACTCACTGAACGACTGAACTATATCTCTGAGTTTATGAATTCTCACTTGCTTTGTTTACAAAATATCCCTTATGTTATTAAAGGAACTAGTTTGAAACGCTAAATATGACCTTGTCACTTTTCAACTGATTCCCCAAGTGATTCTGTGTAACCTTAGGGCACAGACGTCGAACCCGGGGGGAACGCGTTCCCCCAATAATTAGGAATTTTATTTTTAACTTATGAGAGAAACTGAAAATTTACTGCTGAAAGTGTTTCTCCAACTTTTAATAATATAAAGGGTGGTGCTAACTTACCAATGGCAAGCATAACAGATGCATAGAAAGGGGGATAGAGAATAGACCCCCATGATTTTGAACGGGTTGAAGCCAGTGCTGAGATTCTGGGTGAAGCATCGTCCCTACAAAATATTTTGTTTCTAGCCAAAAAAGGTTCAAGCTCCTCTCCTAAAAAATATTTCTTTTTTTATAATTGGACTTTCTTACAGCACGGTAAGGCATAGAAAATTTTATTTTGAAATAGTGTTATCATATGTAACAAATATTTTACTAGTGGTTAAGGCATCGGCTTTGGGATCGGAGAGTCCCGGGTTCGATTCCCAACACCGCTAAAGACCCACCGAGTATATGCGGAGTACGTGCTCGTTAAATCTGTGGGTCCGAAAGTCCTGTGGTCAGTCATGGCGCAGTTTACCACGGGTCCAGGTGTCTGGAGACTATTTCCCTCCCCTTCAGATACATGGCAAAATTCTGGAGGTGGCGATAGATAGTGGCAGCATCTATCATCTCATGAGGCAGAAGTCGGACTCCTGCCATGTATGGGCCTCGGAGCCGCACCCCCTTTGCCTTGAATCCTTGTGGAGCTTGGGTATTCCAAGTGGCACACGACAACAACAACCCTGTATTAAAATATGTGTTTTAAAAAATTTTCTGGGGCAACTTGCCCCCCAGACCAAGTTAATTCACAAAACTTAAAATAACTTTAATTAGTTGATCATTGGTATCATCAACCTGATGAGATTTAGCCCTTTCTGCTCTTTTATAAAAATGGAATTCATAGCTTCAAAAAAAAGGTTCCAATGAGCTTTAACTACAAAATCTTTAGCCTCCCTACATTTTTATTGAGTAGATTCACTATTTTAAGAGCCCAATGAGCTTTAGACTTCTCCCTTCTTGCGTTTTTATGTATTTTAATTTAAAAATCTTCAGCCCTTTAATGATTTATAACCTCTACTTATATTTTGCATATTCAATTCACAATTTAAAGAGACCTCTGAGACCCCTTAGGGGCCATTCATTAATTACGTAAGGGCCCCGAGGGGGAGGGGGGTTGGAAAAATCTCTGCATACCTTTACTTGGGGGGTGGGGGGGTCAAACCTATTCTTACATAAGATTTTCCAAGTTAATGTAAACAAATTCCAATTATTCTAATCAAGAGATAATATAATGGTAATATGTAGTTGAGAGCAAGAATATTACTTATTTGTTGAAAAATAAAAATCTTTCATTTACGTCAAATTGATAGTTTTAGTGTAACTGATCCTTTCCTAACATTTTATTACTATTTTGAAAAACGAAATGGAATCTTACGTAAGAATAGGGGGGAGGGGTTTGAAAAATCTTGCGTACCCTTACATGGGGGTAGGGGGGTCAAAAATTGCTAAAATCATCCTTACGTAATTAATGAATGGCCCCTTACAAAGAATTAGCCCGTTCACAATTTAATGAGTTTTAGCCCTAACACCAGCACCCCTCAAAAATGTTTAGCCTCTGCGCTTTTTATATAAAGATGCTTTTCACAACATAAATATTCCAATGAGCTTTAACCACTATAGAGCATAAGCCCCCTCCAAAATCTTTAGCCCTTTACATTTTTATAGATTCGATTCAAAATTTAAAGGGGCCAATGAGATTTAGGCCCTCTCCAAGATCTTTATCATCTTCCACCTGGTTTTTACAAAACTTACTTTTTAAATGTTCCGCTGGGGGTCTCTCTAGGATCTTTAAGGTCGTTTTCATAATTGGAATGATACATTTTGCATATAGTTTTAGCTACTTGTTTGCGGTACTTGTATGGATCTATTTTAAGAAATTATAAAGTAGAGAGTAAAATAAAAAATAACAAAGTAAGTCAGGGGTTCAAACCGCCCCCTTGAAATTATCATAACCATATTTACGCATATCCAATTTTTCTTTTTGAACAGAAAACATTCTTTTCGGGTATCATTCAGAAGTTGCCAAATGACCAAAATTGAGTCAAAAAGCTACTTTTTCAGGGCAAATTTTAAAAAATTTCTGGGGGAGGACCTTCAGACCCCCATTTATGCTGGGGGCTAGAAATTAATCGCTAAACTTTGAAATTAAATGCATGTGTGGGGATTCGATAGGTTGTCGATATTAGAGATTACACCACTGATTAAACATTATACAATACTTTATTGAGGACGAAAATACTATACGTCTAGTACCCAAGATATTTGGCTCCCATCTGGGGGTTGCTACATTTCCCAGATGGTTTAGATCTTTGGATGTGGTGAGGATTTTATCTCCCTTTTGGGGACTCACCACACATGATAGTTACCTAAAATATGATTTAGAAAGATGGTTTGTAAAAATATATGGCAGACACTCTACAAAACAAAAGTCGCGTTAAGGCAGTGTAAAGGCGTAGTTAGTACGGATCTCTATATTTCACCTTTGATTAGGAGGGAATGAATAAAGATACAATAAAAATCTAATCATTTTTTACCATCTGGCTCCATTCATCGTAAAACGTTTGGTTGACAGTCCATTAATATTAATTTTGTTACAAATTTTAACTGTTCATTAATTTAATTACTAATAAATTAATTAGTTATATTTGATTAAACTAGTAAATATTAATAACTACCTTTATAATTTAAGAAATTTTTTTAAATGGCAAAAACGCATGGGAAGTAACAACTTCAATCTGATTATATGTTAGCCCCCCTTGCCCACGTTCTAGATCCGCCACTGTCAAAAACCCCTCTCCTTCCCTCTTGGGGCTTTAAAATTATTCTCCATAAACATAAAAAAGTCAAACCTGTTTGCCCCCCTAAGGGGAACCCTGGCTACGCCCATGTATAGGTATACAGGTGGTGTCTCGGTCGTTTCGCCGACACGGAGATTTCCTACCCCCCTGATCTCCTGCTGATTTCCTGTTCACTCCTCCATGTAGGGATTTTGACGGCGAAACGTCCTAATCGAATGCTTTGGAATCGATACTAAATCACCAAATCGAATGCATTGGAATGATTAGTGATGGGCGATTCAACTCTTTTGCAAGATCAGATCTGAGTAACTCACTCACCTTAAGGAGTTAACTCTTTAATGTAACTCAGTAACTCCCAAAATCTATATATGTTACCGTTAAAGTATGAAATCCGTTATTTCATAGAATACCTAGTTATTTCATGAAATAACTGATCGTGTCCGTTAAAGCGTATAATTCTCTTGTATTTCATGGTTTAACTAGTTATTTCATAGAATAACGATTTGCAGCCCGTTAAAGTGTAAAATAATCGGTATCCGGTCAAAATCCCGACAAGCCACTTGCCCGACAGCTGTAATCCTGACAGAGCTGAAATCCCGACACCCCGAGATCCCGACAGGGTTGAAATCCCAACACCCCAAAATCCCGAAAGGGTCGAAATCCTGACATCCCGACAGGATCGAAATCCCGTCAAGCCACTTTCCCGACAGGTTGTAATCCCGACAGGGTCGACATCCCAAAATCCCGACAGGATCGAAATCCCGTCAAGCCACTTTCCCGACAGGGTCGAAATCCCAACACCCCAAAATCCCGACAGGATCGAAATCTCTACAAGCCACTTTCCCGACAGGTCGAAATCCCGACAAGCCACTTGCCCGACAGGTCAAAATCCTGACAATCAATTGCCCGGCATGTATAAGTTGCCAGATAACTCATATTGGTCTCTAATTTTAAGTAAGGGCATTCTATTTAAGTTTTATGTTGCTTGACCACAGGTCAAGATTGCTCTTTTTGGCTGAAAATCAGTGTAAAATAATGATGAAGTTGGTAACTAATATTTTTTATTTCCTATATTTATATAGCATGTCTTTTTGGTTCGGGCTGACCATTGGTCAATCCAGTTAACTTTTTGGTACTGCTATGCTTTGGCAGTGAAGTAGGTCATGTAGGGGCTCAAACCAAATGCCTTGAGACGAGTAACATTTTGGTCTTGACCACTGTTCAATATATCTTGACCAGTGGTCAATCCAGTTTTTCTCGTTGTTTTCAGCTTTTCTTACCTTCTCTTTCTGTCTCGCTGTTTTTTAGGGGGGGTCCCTGACCTTGTGTTTTTCCCATTGGATCGTTGGTAACTGTTGAATTTTTTGACTTTATATTTTAACCAAAACTGACAATATAATAGGACACCAAATTTTTAATTTGTGTTTAAGCGAAAAATGTTCCTATGACTATTGACCAGCTAATTATGCCGTTAGAGAGGCTCCCAGATAAATAATAGTTATTAAGCCGAAAAATTCAGAAATTACCAATGGTTAAATGGGAGTAACACGAGGATAGGGACCCCCCCCTAAAAAAATAACAGCGAGACAAAAAGAGAAGGTTGGAAAAGCTGAAAACAGCGATAAAAACTGGATTGACCACTGGTCAAGATATATTGACCAGTGGTCAAGATCAAAATGTTACTCGTCTCAAGGCATTTGGTTTGAGCCCCCACATGACCTACTTCACTGCCAAAGCATAGCAGTACCAAAAAGCTAACTGGATTGACCAATGGTCAGCCCGAACCAAAAAGACATGCTATAAAATTATAGGAAATACAAAATATTAGTTACCAACTTCATCATTATTTTACACTGATTTTTAGCCAAAAAGAGAAATCTTGACCTGTGGTCAAGCAACATAAAACTTAAATAGAATGCCCTTACTTAAAATTAGAGACCAATATGAGTTATCTGGCAACTTACATGCCGGGCAATTGATTGTCAGGATTTTGACCTGTCGGGATTTCGACACTGTCGGGATTTTGGGGTGCCGGGATTTAGAGGTAGAAGCAAAATAATCTATATCATATATCTCGCACGACTAATACATTTACCTTCCATTTACCTACTGCATTTATGAACTATTCCAGGCCACAGGGAATTAATAAATTGTAATTCCAAGTGTCATTTTATTAATCCTCGTTG
Source organism: Tetragnatha versicolor (assembly GCA_024610705.1). Classification (NCBI taxonomy): domain Eukaryota; kingdom Metazoa; phylum Arthropoda; class Arachnida; order Araneae; family Tetragnathidae; genus Tetragnatha; species Tetragnatha versicolor. Next base: position 63,053,132 of record JANDEH010000006.1, read on the forward strand.
TAAAAAAGGATTTTATGGTACGTTTCCATAAATACCATTTATACGCTGCATAAAGTAGATAAATTCCTTCTTTTTTCATTTTAATTGTCTACTATATCATTAGTTTAATTTCATTTTAAATAAATTGCTTATTTTACACTTTAACTGTCTATCATTAGTTATTTTATAGAATACCTAGTTATTTCATAGAATAACTAGTTAAAGTGTAAAATTAATAACATATTACACACTTTAACGGACACAATCAGTTATTTCATGGAATAACTAGGTATTCTATGAAATAACTGCATTATATACTTTAACGGTAACATATACATAAATGAATGTTCATCTGAATGTAAGTCCGTTTTAGTTTTAAACTTTTCGAACCTACATTCACTTTAAACCAACGATGGGCAACCTACGGCCCGCGGGCCGGATCCGGCCCGCCTCGTCATTTGGTCCGGCCCGCGGAACATTTTAAAAATTGTACCAAAAAACACTCTGTTTTTCGTCAACAAGAGCGAAAGAGGGGATACAGAACTTTCCCCCGAAAATAACTTAATTTTAGCAGTTAAAACGTGCTTTTCAACTATATTTCGTTCTTGGGAGGCGTCTATAAGCGTGGGAGAGTTGTTACTTCACGACGGACGATCGCCGACGGTTGATATTCCCCTCCCGACGGACTATATTCATTCTCTGCCTTTCCCAATGCTGCTAATGGTAATTGGTCCTCCTGAACATTAATTTCTCCTCCATTAATTCTCCTGTATCATGTAATGACAGTAAGGAAGTTGCATGTGTCAGATTTTCAAAAACAAACAAGTGTTCCATGTGGTTTTTTGTATGGTAAAATGAAATATCTAGTCAATTTTTGAAAAAAATGTACAAGTAATTAAATATTTCAACTTCAAAGTCGAGAAAAAACACGTGACTGAAAACGCTTATTGTTTAAAGATGTCAACAATCATACCATCAACTCCATTGCTTTCCAACAATGTTTATCGTATGATGACGTCAACATACGATGATCCCAAACTCTTGGCGTTTTCGCGCGCTTTTAAAAAGTGGATTTTTGTTAATTCTTTTGGCAATCAAAACATTTCTCGATCGGCCTGAAATGTTGGGTAGTTGCTTATTTCTACAAGAATATTCGATTAAAAAAATCATGCAACTTCCTCATTGTTAAATATCTGTCCTGAAATATTTTTTCATTACTATGAGCTCTGAATTCTGAATATCATTATAGCTCATATTAATGTAACTTAAACATTATAATTATTGTATGTAATCAAGATATTATTTTAGTCCAGATTAATGTAACTCATTATAATTGAATCGTCAGTTTGAAGAAGGGAATAAGTCCAAAAAATGACAAATTGACTTTTTGTGCTCAAAACAATCTCCAAGCTTTGCCCTACACATGGGTGAAAAGAGGGGGAAATAACTAACCCCTATGGGGAGATATCGCTCCTTGAAGTTGTGAAATCGATATCCATACAATGAAAATTCCATTTCTTTTTTTCGATTTTCTCAAAACTTGATTTTTGGACTTATTCCCTTCTTCAAACTGACGTTTCAATTATTGTATGTAATATGCAATCAATATATTGTATAAGTCCATATTAAATTTTAACTTTAGTATTAAACTTCGTAACTATATATAGTAAAACTACTCATTTTTTACTTTAAAAAATATTACCTATTATCTACTCTATGGCCCTCCACGTCATTATAATCATTGAATCCGGCCCGCGGATTCGAAAAGGTTGCCCATACCTGCTTTAAACCATACCAGAAAGCTACTCGCTCCCAGAAAGTTTCCGGAAGAATAATAATTTGAAATTGAAGCATCCCAATAACTTTTTTGGTCTATTTTCGGCTAAAAAAACCCATATTTCATTCCTAAACCATGACATCATGGCAAAACCACCAATTGTTGTAATTAAAGATAATATAATATTAATTGTTGAAGGTATAACATTGATTGTTGTAGTATGAACATAAAAATGCTCCTTTTTACGTATGGACTGGCGAAGCCCGTGTCTAGCGCGTCAGCGCTAGTATTATATAACTTCTTAATCTTAACTACGTACATACATCAACTAAAAAGTATGCCGGAAAATTCATTCAAAAAATAAAAGCTTTTATATTGAACTGTAAACGAAAACGGAAATAAACCTTTAATATTTCGCCTACTGCCTACTGGAAATTTTTTTAACAATTTACTAACAAAAACCTACCTACAAAACAGAAGAAAGAGGGCAAGGAAATTCCCCAGTAGGGGAAACGACCGTAGAACCAAATATTCAGACACTAACACATCAAGTTTAATATAATTAATCAGCAATACTAGGTATATTTCAAAAGAAAAAATACTCACTTCAAAAATAACCACCTATCTTACAATTCGAATTCAGGCATCCAATCCAATTTCATCCGCGAACATTCTACTGCAAACTTTAACTATTCTAAATTTACTGGAAAGTAATGGTCACCAGAATGAAAAACCAGTACAATTTTTCTAATAAGTAATTTAGTTTTAATCACTCATTCATCTAAAAAATGGCGAGTTTGAGACAAAAAACACACTAAGACAGGGATGGCGAACCTATGGCACGCGTGCCACTGGGTGGCACGCGACCGGTATTTCGGTGGCACGCGACATTCACTGAAAATGACAGAAAAAACTTTAGTTCTAAACTAGAGTTTCCTTCTACCTGAAAACTCATCAAAACCAGCTTCAGAACACTTTTTAGCTTGCTGAAATTCAAAAAATTTTCGAGGAGGACCCCCGAACCCCCCACTCACCTCTTAGGTGCCGTTGGGCCTTTCAAATATTTATAACCCCATTTTCTTGATCATTTTGGACCCCCTCTTCCCCTTTTGTCAGCAAAGGCTAGCAAATCACAACCGCCCTTATATAAGCAAATCACACCGCCCCGACTGACATTAGGCCGTTCGAAAACGAAATCATGGATTTAAAAGGAGCCTGATTACTTGACGCAAGGACGCGTATATAAAATGGGAAATTTTCAGAATTTCAGCCCCCAAACCCCCATTTTATACTTTAAACTTTATTACTCACAACTTTTTTATAATACTCATGGCAATCAAAATCCTACCTAAAAATGTGTCCAAAATTCGGACCAGATGCACCAAAAACTAGTTCAAAGCCATGTTTTTAGGGTCAAATTTTCAAAAATTGTCTGGGGAGGACCCCCAGACCCCCTATACTTGGAACTTCATTATTGACAACTTTTTTAGATTAAATTCTAGAAAATGAAAGTTCTACCAAAAAATGTTGGAAACTCCAATTCTAAACTATCGACCCTCAAAAGCGGATTTAATTTTATTTTCCAAGGGCTTAAAGATAATTTATTAAAATAATAACAAGTGGCACACTTGAGACCTGAAAATCCTAAACCGTAACATAAATGGCACACTAAACGAAAAAGGTTTGCCATCCCTGCACTAAGAGCAGAAGGTTTTGGCAAGACGCCAACGTTCTCGGAAATGAACTACAAACCCTTCCTTCCTTCCCGCCCTTTGAAGACACCATCATAGCTGGTAGAGGTAGACAATAGGGTGTATCGAAAAAAACTTTTTTTCGATTTTGATGACGTAATAGTGCGGAAAAGTTGTCTAAGGTGCCAGAGAGTACCTGTGAATTTTTTCAGAATTTTTGGATAATTTCTTAATGTGCCACATTGGCCCTGAAGTTCCCCATGTTAATCCAATGAGGCGCGCCGCCAAAAAGGCCGAAAATCGGTTTTTCGCCCCTCATTTCTACCCTAATCACACGACGAATGTCTCGTCTCGAGTTATGGACTCTATATGATCTAGGCTATCCGACAAAACTTGAATAATAGCCTAAATATCTTTATTACGTTTTTTTGTATGCTCAAATTTCGTCGAAAATCGCGTATTTCCTCGTTCAAATCAGAGCCCACAATCAACATAATATAGAGATTTAAGTTATTATTCAAGTTTTTTCGGATAGCATACATCATATAGAGTCCATAACTCGAGACGAGACATTCGTCGTGTGATTAGGGTAGAAATGAGGGGCGAAAAACCGATTTTCGGCCTTTTTGGCGGCGCGCCCCATTGGATTAACATGGGGAACTTCAGGGCCAATGTGGCACATTAAGAAATTATCCAAAAATTCTGAAAAAATTCACAGGTACTCTCTGGCACCTTAGACAACTTTTCCGCACTATTACGTCATCAAAATCGAAAAAAAGTTTTTTTCGATACACCCTAGTAGACAAGCATAGCTCGTGTTTCAATTCTCAAAAATCAGTTGAAAATTTAATTTTTAAATCCAAATCAATCGCCTCATTAATCAAATAAAACACTGCTAAACCATTAAAATATTAATTTATACAGCAATCCTTTCGTTTAAGATCAAATATTTTTTATTAACAACTAGTATTTTAATTAACAATAGCTGTCAGAAGTAGTAAATGTATGCCTTTCAATAATGGCAGCTCGTTTAACGAAATTCATCTTTTCGCGCAATCTTTTTTAATCGTCGAAATTTTTAATGGAATATCTAAATATTAAAGGATTATTAGAACTTGATAATCGTGAGAATATAAAACCATAAATATTTTTTTAATTGTGCGCAGCAAATTTTGTCAACCTAAACATTGTGATTAAGACAATGTATAATCACGCTCACAGTGCCGTGTAGAAGAGGTGTATAATAAACAATCATGGCCTCCAAAAATCGATCTTAAGAAACCGCTGGGAGTGAGGAATTAACTCTTATGAACTATCTGATCCCTGGGAGTGGGATTGTCGGAGTGGGAAGACCGATCTGAGGCCATCTGCTCCCAATCCCAGCTCTTCTGGGATCAAAGGAGTTGAGAGCACACAGCAAATAACTCCCAAAGAGTGGAGACTAGGAGCAAGCAGCTCTTTTAACTCTGTCAACTCCTTTCAACTCCTAAAAGGAAGACTTAATTCCTTTGGTTCTTCTGATCAAAGTGGGTTGTTATGGCAACGGATTACGTAGGCGCACCGCTCGCTCGCTCATCTCATAGATAATCACCGGCAGCCGGCGGCGTGCTGCCATCTAGTGTTTCTTGGAGGTAATATCACAAGGATTTCAAGGTAATACCACAAATTAAATCTTAAAAAGGTAAATTTTAAAAAGTACAACTGAGCTACCACTCTTTTTTCCCCACTCCTTGATCCTTCACTCAGTTTAAGGAGTTAGTTCACTGAGTTAACTCCTCAAATAATCGCCCATCCCTAGGAATGATGCCAAGAAATCAAACTTTGTGAAGGAAGAATCGATTCAAAAGAATCCCGAAATGGAATCCTACTAATCAGTTTTTTTCGATGCGGATAACTGGCTAAATACAAATACTGCATTTGATTTTAAAGGAAAATACAATAAAAATAACTGCTTTTTTTCAAAAATTAATTAAGTGAAACAATAAAAACATCGCTCAAACCCACAAAATAACTCTATAAGAAGTCCTCCATACGGGTTAGCCCTAGAAATTACATAAATAATGTCCCACTAAATTTATAAGAAATCAAACACACACACACACAGTTACACATTTGTATTATAAATAATTGGTTAATGAGGCATTGAAATAACATCAGTAGAAATTACAGTTGGGGACAATAGTTAATACGATTTAAATTTTATCACCACGTAGAACTTTATCGTTTCAGAATAACTTGGTAGATTTTCTTAAAAAGTATGAAATAGATCAAAATGAAAGGAGCTATCAAATCAGTAGATGCTGCGAGATGTAATCAATATTTCATCTACAGTATTATTTCAGAAATGTTCAGTACAAGCCACAATTATCTATCTATTATTTAGAACTCAGTTCTGTATTTTTTCTAACCTCTTAAGAGAAGAAACCACCATCCCCTTCTAACACTTTTACTTGTTAATTTAAAAACACTTCTTAAATTTCCAAAACATTGTGAATTGCCTAATTTCTAAGAAAGTTTTTTTTACTTTATATTAACTATTCTTTTGTCAACATATCTTCAGTTTCGTTATGAACGGAAAATAGTACTAAAAATGTGAGCCAATATTTTTCCGTTGCATTTCAAAGTGAGGAAATCTTTAAGTGAAATTCATCTAATCGTAATTGAAATATAAATGTTCCAGGGTTGAATTAAGCTTGACTTGCCTGTAATTGAAATTTATTTTTGTAAAAACTCCAACCCTAATTCTCTTTCCTCTACATGATCAGCCCGAATTTTCATTATTATATCGTAAAGTAATTTGGAAGGCTTTTTCTAGAAATTCTGATTGCTATGCAGATTCTAACGTTATCCGGGAAGAGCTTGGGGTCTGAAATTTTAGTATGTTTACCTGCTTCAAATTCATTTTAAAAGATATATGACTCTAAGAGATGGTATCCAAATTCGGAGGTTTTGCGTCCATGTTCTGGTTCAATTTTTCAATTTTTAACGACCCTAGCACCTTTTCCCAAAAAGGTACAGAGTCTGTCTACATGATTCTTAAAGATCTCAAAAAGTTCTTTAAGAATATGGTTACTTCTAAGTTCTCTAACAATTATTTAGGAAGAGATCCGTAAAAAACTGATTTTTAAGTAAATTTTCTAGATTGCAAAATTTTTACACCACCTCTTACTAGTGAAACTTACAGTTTGAAATCCCTTTTTTAAAATGCTTTCAGAAAATATAAACCACTAAGCTGTGTTTCTAATTAATTCGGAGGTATTCAGCGTCTAAATCGGCACGTGTGTAGGCTTAATTCTTAAATAAATCAATTTATTTTTCAAATCAAATCAATTTATTGTTATACAAACACATATATTACACAAATAATGAGAAAAATAAATTATGATTAGCCTGAAGGAAACAAAGACCTGTATAGGCTAAAGAAAAATTACAATTTTTTACAGAAAAAAATAAAAAGTAACATACTATGAATAATAACAGAATGGATAACTGCAACAATTTTCAATTTTGCTTTTAATGTGTTCCGAATGTCTTAAAACTTCTAGAAAACATTTTATTTCTTAGATTTACGCGCCCAATAATTAATTATTTGCAATTAAAAATCACCTAGTTTCGGAATCACTTTGAAAAGGCAGTCATGTGATTTGAATGCCTGTGACGTAACACGTGCTGATTACTCGTTTGTTTTATTTAGATATCCATAGCGTGTAGTGTGTTTTATTATTTAGAACTATTTCTTCCTGTTTTTCTCACCCAGAATTGGCGCGAATTTTTTCTCAAAAACTCTTCAAAGAAGCCTAATTAATTTTTTTGTGTTGTTCTGATCGGAATACTGCTGTCGACAATTTATTTTAAGAATTAGGTGAGCCTATTCTAAACAATGAGAAAAAGCAAGTATCAAGCTGTGATAAAATTCTTTTAAAAAGAAGCGATGTCACCAAATTAAAGTAATTCTAAGTTCTTAAATGTGTAAAGGGACTCTTAAACTTTGTTTTGCCGGTGCAAAAATTTGCGTCGAAGATTTAACTTGGGTGTGAGAGCGTTCATTAAGAACCATGAGGAAAAAGTTTAAAAAGAGCGACCACACACACACACATGCCGGAAATCATCGAAAAGTCCCCCCTATGATTTTAGAAGATTGATGAAGGAAGGTGGGGAACATTTCTAATTGTCTAATCTAGGGGTATCAAAGGAACACGCAAATTATTTTTTGCATAAGGAATTGCACTTGAAAACACTGCTCAAGATGGGTGCCGCCAATCCTAACTGCGGCACAAAAACCCATTGACATGACGACTTAAATGCGATTTTTAACGCGATTTTCATAAAATAAAAGCTATTTTATGCGTCTACAGGCAAACATGGACATAACTTTGAACTTTTAAGAAAAACAATAATCAATTCAATGGATAATAGTCAGTTTTTCAGCACAAAAAAAGTCCTATCGGCTGGCAAAGTCATGGCGTAATAACTCTATGATCTCAGGAAAATTCTGTCAATGAATTATAGGGGGAAGGCTATGAATATAATTGGAGAATACTTAACTAAACGGTTGCTAAGATTTTCCGAGAAAAAATACCTATTTAGCAATTTTGGGATTGGGATTAAAAATTTTAAAAACAACCATCCTGTCACCCAGATTTGGAATCTTCTATCTCTCCCACAAAATAACAATTTTTCTAAAAGGAAGCAGTGTTGAAAAATAAACAGTTTTTTAAACCATAAGTTATCATTTTCATGGTCAGTCCGAAAACCTTTTTATCTACCCTCGTATTAATATCATTAGATATGGTTGTAAGGCATGAGAGCTGTGGATTAATATGGCGATCTGGACGAATGCAAGTTTCATGTAATATTTTAATTAATAACACAGTCAAAATTACATTTGAACTAAAAATTTTATATCATCCACAAGAATCTGGATAAAATTAGAAAATACTTATAGCTAGAACAAACATTCTTAGCCCCAAAAAAGGTTAAAACACTAAACACCATATACTGTACATTACATTTAAAAAAATTTATGAGTATACTTATATAATTTGCTTATAAGGGAATTTTTCAAGGATAACACCTCTTTTTATATTTAAGTAGAATAAGGAATCAATGCATGACTTTTTAAGCTCAACAATATTAAGCAGTAGGGGAGAGTGTTGTACCTATGGACAAAAATCACGTTTGGATTTTTCTAAGACAGGTAAAATCACATTTTGACCATTTAAAGTGCCCAACCTATAGTCTTAACCTTTGTGAGTAGAGAGATATTTTTTATTAGTCAAAATCTTGAAAATTGGATTTTTAATCATTTATAATAACTTGGAAAAATTTGTGTCCAAAGGTACAACAACCTGTTGTACCTATGGACAGACCCAGTTGTACCTGTGGACACCCTTAAAAAGGGAAGTTTTACTTGAAAAAAGCTAAGAATGAACATTTTTATTGATGAATTACCTTTTAATAACCTATTTCAAGCCTTTTTAAAATTGAAAATTGATTTTTTAAAGTAATGTAGTTTTAGATCGTAAATGATCATTAAAACAAAGTTGAATTATAAAAGTCTTGATTTTTTACCAAAAACACAAAAATCACATAGTATTTTCAGATCAGAATTTAAGGTAATAGTTTCATCAATCATGCTGATTGATCTGACAACTTCACTGATCCAAAAAAACCCCAATTCGATCGACACTTAGGGCCGTATTCTACTTTTTCGTGAACTCACCACACTAGCGAACTCCCCTCGCCTCGGTGAATTCGCTGGTGATTTAATTTCTTGTATTCTAACGTGGCAGGTGAAATGGGCGGAGATTTTAAATCTCCGCTTTATTAGCTGTTCTGGCTGACGTCAAGACTCTGCGTAACAATGCTTTTAAGCCAATCAGAACAAACCGGAAATCTAGACCCACGTGCTACTACCATCAACAATCAACAGCAATAATCCCGATCAGCGCGGTTTTTTAAAACGAAAGTAAGATAAATTATTGTAATTGCGTAATTAAGCAATGTTTTGGGAAAATGAGACAGATTTTCTCATAGATTTCTTGGAGAGCAACCCGGACCTCGTTTGCATGGGCGTAGCCAGGGGGGTAGGGAGGGGCAGCTGCCCCCCCCCTTAAGTCCTAAGTAATTTACTTTTACTTTGCTTTCAGTTAAGTTAAAAGCCAGTTTTTTAGGGTCAAATTTTCAACATTTTTCTGGAGGAGGGCCCCCAGACCCCCTTTAGTATTTACACCTTTATAATTAACACTTTTTCTATAAAAAGTTCATTAAAATAGAAATTCTAACAAAAATGTATGTCTAAATTTGGGTTTACATGTACCAAAATACAGTTTGAAACCCTGTTCTTAGCATCAAATTTTGCAAATATTTTCTGGGGGAGGGAAGCCATGGTCACCTTTTGTATTTAAACCCTTATTATTCACGTTTTTTTATAATAAGTTCATTAAATCAAATTTATACCTAAAAGTGTTTGTTCAAATTTAGGTTTACTTGTACTAAAAAACTGTTTAAAACAGGGATGGCAAAAACCCGGTTTTTTTAAAAAAAACCCAAGTGGGTTGGGTTTTTTCAATAAAACCCTGAAAAAACCCACATAAAACTGGGTTTTTTCAAAATTAAGTGGTTTTCTCCTACATAGTAAGTGGGTTTTTTCAAATTTTAGTGAGTTCTTTTTGTTAAATGTGTTCTATCAAAATAATGTCAGTTTTTCCATAGTTAAGTGGGTTTTTTCAAAGTTAAAACTTTTAATACTTTGAAAAAAAACACTGAAATTGTAAAAACACCCCTTATTTATTAAAACCTGGTTTAAATTTTGAAAAAACCCACTAAAATTTAAAAAATATCCCAAACTTTGAAAAACCCCATTCAATATTGAAAGAAATTAGTATTTAACTTTGAAAAAACCACTGAAATTTAAAAAATCCTCCTTAATTTTTTATATCTAGTTTGAACTTTAAACGTTGTAAATTTTGAAAAAAAAAACACTAATTAATGAAAGAACCTATTTAACTTTTAAAAAACATCCTGAAGTTGAAAAAAACACCATTTAATTTTTTAAACCTAGTTTAAATTTTGAAAAACCCATTAAAATATAAAAAATATCCTTAGACTTTGAAAAAAAACTTTAATCTAAAAAATCCTCTTTAATTTATTTATAACTAGTTTGAACTTTAAACCTCTTAAATTTTGAAAAACCCATTTCATAATAAAAATCCCCCCAAACTTAAAAAAACAACTTAAATTTTAACAATATCCTAAGCTTTGAAAAAACCCATTCCAATTATATTGAAAAAATCTATTTAACTTTGAAAAAACACTGAAATTAAAAAAAATCCTCCTTAACTTTTATATAGTTTAAACTTTGAACTTTAAAGTTCCTAAATTTTAAAAAAACCCATCAATAATGAAAAAAAACCCTTATTGAAACCCGATTAAAATTTTGAAAAACCCACTCAACTGCAGTTTTTGGTATGTTATTTCGTCATATGTTTTCCTTCAATATCTTGGCAAAACTGCCAAAATCTTGATTTTTCTTTAAAAAACCCAAATATGGGTCCAAAAAGTGGGTTTTTTCACATGTTTTTTTTTGAAAAAACCCATTGGGTCCAATCCAGCCAACCCTGGTTTAAAACCCTGTTCTTTGAGTCAAATTTCCAAAAAATTTTCTGGGGGAGGACCCCCAAACTCCCCTTCGAAACTTGGACCTTTTTTACTAAAAAAATTTTTTTAAATAAATTATTCTTACACGCAAATTCTACCCAAAAAGTGTGGAAAAACTACATTAAACCTATTGATATATTATAGATGAAAGGGGCTGAATAACATTTTTAGGCGCCTCACGAAATAAATTTCCTTATTTACCAGCACTGATTCAAAATTAAAAGTTAGAGCTCCCACCCGTGGCCATACCCATGGGAAGGTAAGGAGTTGACCCCCATTCCAAAATTATTATGTCTATTATGTTGCTTTTTTACTTGAAAATTATGAAGATATACAAAGAATAATCCACCTCGATTGCATCCTAAATGGCCCCCTATGTCCAAAAAAGTCACAAACTACTTTTTAGTGACAGATTACAAAAATGTTCACCTAAAAATAACCATCATTGTTTCCACGCTACCCGAAAAAATTTTACATTAATTTCATTAAGGTCATAAACCCCTCTCGAAACAATACTGTGGCTACGGCCCTCTCTCACGGGGCTTTAAAATTGTTCTCCAGAAACATAAAAGTCGACCCTGCTTGCCCCCCCTAAGTGGAACCCTGGCTACCCCCATGCTCGTGAGTGGGGCTTTTTCAAATAAGTTTCCTGACCAGACTGCTCAGCGCACAAAAAGGCCTGGGATAAAATTGCCCTCCAAATAAATTATCTGGGCCTTTCGAAATACACACGATTAGGCAAAGACATACGTAGAAAATGGACTTATCTTAGAAGGAGAGTTAGGAAGAAATATGCCATAATAAACCACAAGAGGAATGCTACTGGGGAGGAGAGGGGTCAAAAGACGTTTTTTTTAAAGTTTTTTTTTTAATTTCAAATATATGCACCAGTGAATCCTTGAAAATAAGTTTAAAATAGTAACAACAGAAAATTGTTTTTTAACATATCTAGGATCATAGTGGCGTATATAGAAATTTATTTTGGGAGAGGCCCAAATATCCTTTAAGAAAATAAAATCACTATCAGGCCCCAAGTTAAATTTTTGCACAGGGGGGGAAGAAACTCGAAATTCCCTCTAAACCCCTTTTACGCATGTTTACAGGTTTAATGCTATTTTTTAGTAAGATTCTCCATTTTATGAACTTGATCTGAAAATAAATGTGATTAGTTGAGTTCTAAATACCAAAAGGGGGGTTTGGGGGTCGTCCCCCAAAAAATTAAAACATGGTTTTAATTCATTTTAAGACTTTTTTTCGTACATATAGAAAGGTTTTCACGGGCTTGAAGGGTTTCGCGGGCTGCAGTTATAGGAGACCCCTGAAATAAAATATTAAAATTTTTTAATATTAAAATATAAAAAAATTAGAAGCCACTTTGACAAGAGCAAATAAATAAAAATTATTTTTAATTTTACATGATTACAATTCAGTTGTAGACATAAGTTTACATGATAATGTAAAACCTCTTTTGCATTGGTTTTCATGGGCCAGGACACATTGTGAAAATTGTGTCAAAAGTTCTGATGTACATAGCAGATTTGACTGATTTTAAATGCAAATAAAAATTTAATCTTTATCTACTTATTTGGTAATTGCTAGAAGTTTCCTTTAACAAAAAGTTTTGATGTTAATTTCAATGAAACTGACTTGACGCGAACAGAAAAAAATTGGCGCGGCGAGATTGTAAACAGAACAACAAACCAGAACAACCTCTCAGCCAATCAGAGACTACTTCACTCGAAACTCCGCCGAACTCCCCGAGCCAAGAGGTGGTGAACTCACTGCCGGTGAATTCACCCGAAAGAGGCGAGAAGAAGGTGTAGTAAAATCGAGTAGAATACACTTTTAGCGTTTTCACCCGGTGAGTTCACCAAAGTGGACGAGTAGAATACAGCCCTTAGTTGTGCAAGCATTTGGTGGTAATAACAATAATTTGGTGGTAAATCTTCTTCAGGGGAAATTTTAAGTTTTTTTTAAATCATCATACTTAAATGCGATAGGGTTCTTAGGGTTTTACACCATATTTTAAATTAAATTTCAAGTAGAATCATAAATTTAAAAAAGTAGTTTAGATCACAAAATATTTGATTTTTCATCTAAAATTCACTTGAAAATAATCGCTGACAAATAGATTACCATTTAGAATTAATTTAACATTTATTAAAATGTATTCAGTTAAATGAAACCTGATTCTAAAACGCCGATTAGCTACAGACACCCACAAGAACGTGTCCGTAGGTACAACACTCATGGTGTCCGAAGGTACAGCATCAGGTGTTTTTGCATTCAAAGTTCTATAAAAGATAAAAGAATTGAGATCTGACGATTTCTAATATCAAAACTAAAAAGTCAAAATCTCGGGGATTCCCCCCATATATCCCATTTTATCATATCATAATCATAGAGGAAGAAAGTAATTAATGTAGTGATGCACTAAAAAAAACTTTGAGCACCTAAAAACAGTATTTTTACTATAGAAAATTTAAATTATATTTTAAACAGCTGATTTCACGTTAGCAACTAGATAGCATCTGTTTACATTCAAAATCGACCACAAATTCAAATTTACATTTTTTCCCGAATTTTAAAATGAGGTGTCTGAAGGTACAACCGTCCGTAGGTACAACACTCTCCCCTATAATAATTTAAGTTTTGTTAAATACGACTTAAAACACACAAGTTCTATAAAGTTGTTTAAAAATATATGAAATATGCCACTATAGTATGTTTATCCACATTTCTTGCTAAATGCTATTAGATATAAATAACATTTTCTGGAAGTATCTTTGTTCCTTCATCTAGAATTCATTTGCAAGAAGTTTAGAAAATTCTAAAACAAATATTAAGAATACTTTATTTTGGGATAAAAATATTTTACCTTTGATTTCCCCAGAAAATAGTCTGGATTAGCAGTGAAGAACTGCGGACATAATTTCGGAAATTTGTGGCAAATGATCCGTTTTAATTTTTTGAAATAAATCTTTCACCTCTTGTTAGAATTAAGAATTCCTTTTAAATAAAAATAAAAAGCAAAGCAGAAAGTCTCACACTTACTATATAAACAAAGCCATGTGTCTGAGCGAGTCGGCACACGGCACGTCACGATGGCAACAACCAATCATGGTGCGTTTCTGATTGCATCACTTTTCGCTCATTTTTAATTGTTAATAATAAAAGAACTAATTATTTTTGAGATTTAATAATTTGATATTCGGATTCAGAAGACTAAATTTAACTAAGAACGAACTAAATAAAGAAAATTTAAGAGATGCTGCAGTTATCCATTAGAATAACAACAATATATACACTTCAATTGAATTAAGTAAAGAAAATAAAGGCACAGCAAGGCTTAAAAATTTTATGCTTCTGGATTTAGACGGAAAAAAACATCCAAATTATCAATGTTACAAATAAAATTAAATAATGATCGCTTGAAAATATTAGGAGATGGAAAACTCTGAAATTCTATAGGCAAAAAATTATATAATTTAGGAGCAAGATAAAAAAATTTTTTTTTGAAAATTTCTTTATGAAAACGGGGAATATTAAATATTATTGTGGGTCTTCTATTTGAGGTATGAATTTTTAAGTCGCAAATATTTTTATGGTGATGTAAAAAAAAGTAACATTCGATAAAACGCAAAATGGCGAATAGGTAAAATTTTTAAATTTATTATCAAGTTACTGGGATGATCAAATTTATAGTTTAATAACTTGAAAATTTTGTTTTGAATTGATATTAAAGGAGACAAATTAGATTTATATTCACCACCCCAAACTGTAATGCCATAATTTATTAACGATTGAGCCCAAGAATGATACAAAGTAATTAAAAATGAGTTAGGAACTTTATTTTTAAGGAAATGCAATTTGATTAAAACGAAGCGTAGTTTTTTAGATAATTCAGTGATGTGAGTTTTCCATTTAAGGTTTGAATCAATAAAAAGTCCTAAATATTTTATGCTATTTACTTGTTGCAGCAAATGACAATTGCAATGAACAAGAACACCATTACATGATGAAGAGTGAAATTTAATATTAAGGGTAGAACTTGATTGAATTAAATTGAAATGAATTAGTTTAGTCTTATTTAAATTTAAAGAAAGGTCATTAAAAGCAAACCATTTCCCGATCGCAATCATATCAGATTCAATTTGAGATTTTAGGTCATAACTATTAGAACAGGAATATAACAAAACAGAATCATCAGCATATGTTATTATTTTACCATAAAGATTCAATTTGCAAAAATCATTAATGTAAATTATAAATAACAAAGGACCCAAAATAGAGCCCTGAGGAACACCACGGTTTGAAAAATATAAAAATCACTAAATGAGTTGCGAACTTTAATGCATTGTTTCCTATTAGAAAGATAAGAGATAAACCAACTTAATAAGTACCCACGGAAACCAGCATTTTCTAATTTTTTGATTAATATTGAGTGGTTAACAGTATCAAAAGCCTTTGAAATGTCAAGAAAAACAGCAGCAGTCTTTTTATTTTTGTCAATACTGTTGTAAATGAATTTAGAAAAATTTAAAAGGGCTAATTCAGTATTTCGACCTTTTATAAAACCATATTGATTATCCGCAAAAAATTTAATATGAGTTAAATAATGGTACATTTTAATTGATAATGCTTTTTCTATGATTTTTGAGAAAGTAGGGAGAATAGAAATGGGGCGATAGTTTGAAGGATTATCTTTATCCCCAGATTTAAAAACTGGAGTAATAGTGGCTTTTTTAAGTGAGGTAGGAAAATCAGACATACTCAAAGAACGGTTTATGAAATTTGTAATGAAACCTATATTGTTAACAGCAAAAATTTTTAAAGTCTTAATACTTATACCATCTGAATCGATAGAGTCAATTTTTGAAAAAGAGTTTAGAACATCAATTACATCAAGATCAAACATTGTATTGAAAACAAATGAGTTTAAAGAAGGTGACATATAGAGGTTTGAGAAGCTTTGGGTTTGGGAGACATTAGTATCAGGGATTTGAATATCAAATTGAGTTTTAAACTTAAAAGCAGTATATGAATCATTTCGAATATTTTTTTATAATGGTTTAAAAGGTGATTGATTCTTAAAATATACATCGAGATGCACGTCATATCCAATTTTCATGAGTATATCTTTATAATTTAGTAAGTTATTAGACTTGTTAAAAAATATATAGGATCGTTTAAAAACACAAGTCCACTTTTTGCTTAATAAATCGATAAATATTACTTAAAATTTTTTTATATTTTACTTATGAGTAAAGGACCGTTATGGCAAAGTTTTTCCAGAATAACGGGAATTAGAATGTTTACTTTTAAAGTTACATTTTAATGCTTAACATATTTAGAAAGCTTAATAAAATTTTATTCCAGGAATTGGAAATTTTAAGGGAAATATATATACATATTGCGTTTGTAATATAGTTCAAATAATTTTCGTTTTACTTGAAATTTTCCCCAAATATTGAGATAAATATATAAGATTTTAATGTGTTGTAGTAGACCTTTCTTTAGAACAGGGGTTCCCAAACTTTTTTGGCCCGTGGACCCCCTCACGACATTTTTCGTACCCAATGAACCCCTTGTCTTAGGGACCGTTCAAAAAGTAGCTAAAAAATCTTATGTTTTTGATATAACATAAGGGTGTGTTGTAGAAGAGCTTCGCCAGTACAAATCTGGAAATAGTTAAATAAAGGAGCCACTTTTATGTTTATGCTACAACAATGGATTTTAAACTGCAACAATGGAGAATATGCCTACAACAATTAATATTACATCTTCTCTTATTATATTTACAACAATGTGGGTTTGCCACGAAGTTAGGTATGAAATATGGGTTTTTAAGCATAAAATTGACCAAAAAAGTTGTTAGGATACTTCGATTTTAAATTGATTCGATTGAATTTACACCATGAACAACATATTAAAATTTCAAGGTCCTAGCTCTATGGGAAGTCCATAAATTAGCCTAACTACATGCACATCTGGTGTATTTTAAAGCTTGAAAAATTACAATTCAAAAACCTGCTAACCGATTTCGATGAAATTTTAGTATGTTGTGCAACTCAAAGAGATGCTTCGAACGGCGTATCGCACTAATGTATAAGTGAAATTTTCCCGACCCTTATTCTGTATTGAACGGTTTTTAATTTGTAAACGACCCCTTAATTGTCCACGGACCCTGAATATTTAATAGATTAACTGTCTGTTATTACACATATTAAAATTTCAAGTATGTAAGGAAGAAACAACTGACACGTGTCGTCGTCCAACGACAGAATTCCTCTGTCTTTGTATGAAGGAATGCGTTGCTCTCTTTCAATCTTTCTGAAATTTTAGTATGTTGTAGGGGCCCATTGCCCATTACACGAACGTGGGGAAGTATCGCATTAAGATATCCGATAATTATTTCGGAAGTAATTAAGGAATTACTAATTAACGGTTTTCACTATTTATTCGGCCCCGTAATTATTCCTCGACACTTAAATTTTATTAGATTATGGAGAATAATTTTATGTAACACATATTAAAATTTCAAATTCTTAGGTCAACTGGAACGGAAGTTTTAAAGATTCTTAGGGTAAAGGAACTTATAGTATCTCCAAAACCTACGTGATTATTAATTTTAATTAATTTTCCTACTGCTTGTTTAAATTTTTGTAAAGGATAGATAGCAAAGTAAACATACGAATTATTATTATATGAAGTAGTATATTAATAAGTAATTATGTTAAAAGCAGTTAATATATAAACTTAAGAAATAGGACTCTTAATTGTTTTGTCATCGGATCTCGGGAAATAGAAGCCGATGGACCCCCTCTACTTAAAATAAAGGAAAATGAGATGCCCTCGAGAAAATTTAAAATATTTCATAAATTTATAGTCAGAGTAATCTAGAAGTATAAAAATCTATTTTTCTAAAACAAGAAATGTTTATGTAAATGGAAATGCGGAATAGAAAATCTTTATTGATTCCATCAGATTACCACCACGTTTGGACCACTGGTTTGGATTAGATGAATATTATGTCGGTCGTCAAATATTCCGATCTAGCACCATAAAAAGACTAGATTCTTGATCCACGTGTGTTTGTTAGGCCGTGTTTGAACTGGTTTGAACTTGTTTGAAGATTGTCTAGCGAGTGCTTTGCTTGCATGGCGATATTGCATTCGATTCTACACCGGAATCTATTTCTTACACCGATTCGAAAAAAACCCGAAAGATAAGGGAACGTGTGGGAAATGTCGGCGAACAGGGGTGATAGCATAGTAGGAATTTTTCAACAAGTGGGGGTAGGAAATCCCGTGTCGGCGAATCGACCGTAGCACCATACAGGTTTTTGGTGTCTTAGTTTCCTAAGTTGTATTTATAAAGGTAGCATTCGTGTGCTAAAATATTAAAGAATTTAAACATAAAATAATATAATCACAAATACTTCACGATTAGCAATCGAAAAAATTCGTTAACGATCCCGTATCTTTCAGCAATTTTAAAAATTCAGAGATCAAAGAAATAAAAATTTACCTTAAATAATGGTCATTGATTATTTCATTTTGTCATCTGATACGTTCGTGCAATCCAAACGCTAGGTCCTGAACTAGCAAAATGAAGCTCTTTTAAAACCGTTAATATCGGCCCTCTTAATGCTTTCCTTTTAAATTTATGCCAAGCTGTAAAGTTTACTCAAAATGTTCGCATCTATCCGTTCATATTTATCCTTTTCTTCCGGTCCTACCCACCCGATATAGCTTTAAGAAAAAAACTGCACGTGTTAATTGGAAAATTTTTCCTCTCCTCCCTCCTCCTTCTATGATGATATGATGCATTGATGCTATGATTTACAGTGGCGTAGCCAGAAAAAAATTTCGGAGGGGGATGTTGATATTTCGGGAGGGGATATGGGGTATTTTTAGTGGTTTTCTATGGTCAAAAAGGAAATTTCCCGAGTTTCGGGGGGGGATATATCCCGAAATCCCCCCCCTCTGGCTACGCCCCTGATGATTTACTTAAACAGAGCACAAGATAAAAAAATAAAAAGGAAACCACAACTTAAAATATATTTCAAGGTTGCCAAACATGAAAATGTATCACGAAAAAGGGCATTGTTAGTAGATGCAAGGCTGAACTTGATCGTAACCGTGGTAGTACAGGCTGCGTCATTACGAAAAAGATCAAAAGAGCCGAAGTGACTGCAAGTTTCCATCTCCTGCCGTACGGGGGCGCCCTATACGGTGTAAGAAAAGTGTTTGTTTTCCCACGGCTAGACTGGATTAACTGTGTTTATATACGGCTTGCGCAATTACGTGAAAAGGTAGGTTCAAGAAACTGGGATCTACGATGTTAGCGCCATCTATCTGTCATTCATGGCATTCCACTGGAAAATAATTATTGGTTGGTTGATTTCATATGATTCAAAGATATGCTTAAAAGGAGCCACAGACGAGCAACTTAAATTTGTATTTTTATGACTTAGGTAAATGACTAAAAGTGTTCTTAGAACGTAAAAACAAAAATTATATGACAAAAAATATATATAATATTTTGAAGAGCCGAAGCAAACCAACCAACCAACCCTAACGAGCCATTACGCGCGGTACCCCCTCAAGCGGTAAAAACTGGAAACTTCCGGCGCGGTCGGCCGTGCGTCGGCTCTTTTGATCTTTTGGATAGTGGATAAGCCGATAACCCACGGTCGCGATCAAGTTTAGCCGTGGTATGAAAGGCGCAAGTTCAGAGGTGCGGATGATTGGCGAATTTTGGCTATTTGGCGCCATATTTAGAAGCCAAATGACTCTTTTAACATTAGTTAGGGTTACCATATTAGTCATGTTTACTGCTAAAAACTTGGCGCATCCGCACCTCTGAACTTGCGCCCCTGGGACTTCGGAATCGAAAAGGTAAATACACTCAATATTAATTTGAAGATTCAATGAAAGCTTTCTTTCAGAAATAATATTCTCGGCGATTTCTGTAGGTAAATTAATTTCTTCTGCATGAAACAAAATAGACGTTTTGTTTAGTTGACTTAAATGGAATTTATAAAAATTATATTCTTTTAATTTTATATGTAGATATTTATTAAATTCTTGTATTTATTTTGAATTTATATTTATAATAATGTCAGTGCATACTATAATGCTTATAACTAGGTTTTTTTAATTACCTTCCATTTTGCTCCTGTAAAAAAGTAGGAAATTGATCCTCAAGAATGTACCTCTACCAGTAGCAAAATTATTTCGAAATTCCTACTACTTTTTTTAGGAGCAAAACAGAAGTTATTTAAAAAACAACCCTCGTATATAAATATTGTAATCTTAATCACTTTTTAATTTTTGCTTGGTTTTATTTCTCGATTTTGTAATCACAATGCATTGTGATCACTAATGCATGTTTTTTTTATTTTATATAGAATGCTGTTCCTTGAGATTACATAAAAGAAATATTGAAAATTAATTGAATTATGGAGATAGTGGAGACGCTTATGTCGAAAAAAAGGCTCTTGTAAAAATTTCGTGTAAATTTTGTAAACTAATGTTTTTCTGTTAACTTATAGTATAAGGAACTTAAAAAGTTTTGGTGCCAATTTTTTTATTCACATTTAGGTGTAATTAAGCTAATTATAAGATAAAATAATGACTTTTAAGAAATTAGGTTTTTTTAGCATTACACGTTTGTTTATTGACATAAAAATGTGAAATTTGGAATATAGAAAAAAGACTTAATAAATACTTAAAATATATTTGGAATTTTTGTTTAAAATTTTTAAATTTTAATTTATTTAAAAAAATTAATTTTTTAATAAAAGTTGGATATTTTATTTTTTGACCTATATTTTTTACATTTTTTATTATTTACTTATATAATATCTAAAAGCACTTATTGATAAAAATTTTAATGTGTTATTGAACCTTATTAGTTGTAGAATTAGTAGTAATTAGGCATTATAGTGAGTTACTTAATGTTAAAAAAGGCTCTTTTAAAAATCAGTTGCAAATTTTGTAAACTAATGTTTTTCTGTTAAATTATAGCATAAGAAACTTAAAAATGTTTGGTTTAAATTTTTTAAATTCACATTTAGGTGTAATTAGGTTAATTATAAGATGAAATAATGAATTTTAAGAATAGGGATTTTTTAACATTATATTTTTATTTATTAACATAAAAATGGGAAATTTGGAATATAGAAGGAAGACTAAATAAATTATTAAAATATTTTTTGAATTTTCATTTAAAAATTTCAATTTAATTAAAAAAATACACTTTTTAATAAAAATTTGATTTTTTTGTCTGATATTTTTTTTGCATTCTTTTATTACAGACTAATTATTTAAAAGCACCTAAACACTTATTGAAAATTTTTTTGAATTTTATTGAATTTAATTAGTAGTAATTAAGCATTAATTCAATAAAAACTTTCATTAGTTAGGAAATTAACAATTTAAAGTTTTCCTTTCGAGAAAATATTGTATATAGGAATGTAAGTTATTATTTAAATGTTCTTCATATCTTGTACTTCATATTTTCTTGCATAAAAAGTCTTAATAATCACCTTTTAATATTTAAAAACAAATTCTCCTTTGTCTTCAAATCCAATCTATTTCAAAACTTTTCTAAAGGCCCTTTTCAAGGTCCACTCTTTCGGTAAAAGATTTTCATGAAGATCATTAATTTGGCCTAGTAAATTACACAATGATTTCACACTAATATAATTAGAATATGTTTCAATTAATTTACAGAGAGCAGATATAACAGCTGCAGATATATAATTAAAATTTTAAGCTTTACAGTCTGAGGAGTCACTATCTGATACATCCACAGTCCATATTAACGAATTCCTACAATTTTCTTCGTCCCCTTCAAATTTGCACGTTTCCATACATGGTAGCCTTGCAATGGCACAGGAACATTTGCCACTTAGGCATTTACTTGTGTCACAACCACAGGATGTGAGTTCTATTACAGCTTCAGGAGCCGGGGGTAAATCTGTTATAACTGGAATATAAGAATCATTTTCTTTTTTCCAACCAAACAATTCAGGTGAAGGAAGGGTTTGCACTGGTTCTACATATTTGGCCCAAACTAGAGCTTGAAATAGGATCTAAGTATGGTATAGTTTCAGAGCTGTCTGAGTTGGAGGTATAGGCTCTCTGATTCAGCTTGCAGTCTTTTGAAAAGGTACCAGCGTATATCCTTTGTATTTTTTATATCTTTGGGTCATCTGTATAATCTGAAAACGTATTTCTCCAGAGCAATGAATGTCGGTCCAATAAATGTTCTTCTTTTACGAGTGATATAAAGGCTTGAATGACCGTGAGGTTTAACCTTTCAAACCCTTTCCAGCAGGTTAATTTTCCTTTTCCATTAAACCTCCCGGTTGTGTCACAGCCAGTAAAACTATGAAAACCGGGAAGTGCATCAACCATATCTGCTCCAAGGCTATTATATATGGATTTAAGGTACACTCAGTCAAAAATAAATCCGAACAATGGTACTCATTCATAATATAAGCATATATTATCAAGTAAAGATAACTCTTTTTGTAAATTTATTTCGTTCAGATTTTTATATACATTTTTCAAAAGGTTAAACCATTTTCTCATCCAATTTGTTCTTTTTTTGGTCCTTTTATAAATAGATCGTAACTCTTTAAAAAAACGAATATATCCGTCCGTTTTACTGTCGTCAAATACTTTGGCATTATCAATAATGTGTTTGAAAAATTTGTTTTTTGAAGGTGCCTCAGTATATATCATACATTTTATAGCATCAGATGAAGCAAAAAGAGTACGACAGTAGGGACAAGTATTATTTTTAGTGAACCACTTTGAAATGCACTTATTGTGAAAAAGATGAACACAGTCTTTAAGATGATAAACGTTTAGTCCATTTAATTTCGACAAACAAATGCTACACTCATCCATGTCTGAGTCAAATGCTCTAATGCGCAAAATTATATATAGCTACGTTATTTTTTTAGGAAGATGTTAATCAAGATGAATCAGTTCTTAGTAGAGGTCACGAAAAAAAACCATGCTCCGATTGATTCGTACATTTTGTATGATATGGGAATTAAAAGAATTTATTATGTAAAAAGGAGAGATTTTTCCCAATTTGTTCAATACTACCTCCTGAATCCAGATTCTAATTATTTAACTTTAGATTTAGCTTTTGCTCAAATGCATACCATAATATTCGATATCGATTTTGAATTTAAGGATTCATATAATAGTGTTTATATTGAAAATTATTTAAATGATTTTTTTAAACCTACTATTAGATCCACTTTTCACGAATTAGGATGCTTTACAACAATTTATGCAATGAGAAAGGGTGGAGGGGGATTACATGTACATTTTCCGGAATTGATCATAGCCCATGATGATTATATAACTTTATGCGTAAAATTACAGACCCATTTGAATCGAGAATGTCCTTTTTATACCGTTAAATTGGACATTCCGTGCAATTTTAATTTAGCAAGATCTTCTAAACCAAACTGTAGTGTTTACGGTCCTATAAGTATAAGTTATACAGAAAATGACCTAGTACACATCATTCCTTTAACTGATGAAATTCAATACAAAAACCATGTAGAAGATGTACAAAAGAAATTTAAAATGAAAAAATTAAACTCAGATTCGCTTTTTAGAAGACTTTTACCCTTTTCTTTTAGATCAATACTTGAAAATATAGATCTTTATATTATGCCCATCGTAACTAATGGTAATTTGAAAACTGTTTCTTATCAAACTAGTATTTCGGATAAAACTTTACCTAATTACGAAATAATTGCTGAATTTACTTACAAAAATGCTTTTCAATACGAAATTTCTAAATCTAGCAATTTAAATTTTAAAGGTTTGGATTCTTTGAGAACTCATAATTTTCTCAATACCAATTTTTCAAAAATTTCAGATTTCAGAACTTCGAATCACGCATTAAAACAATGGTTAAAGTATTGTACTGGTAATTCTACAGTAAAAAAGGATATTTTTGAATCAGTTAACAAAATATTGATAGAGGACAATTGTTTGTTTACTAAAAATTCTCATCCCATTAAAACCATTATGGAATTTAATGATGGTTATTACTTCCTTCCCATGTTTTATGCCTTAAGAAACCATTTAAACATTTTATCTTCTGAGTTAATTAATAATTTACGAAAAGTTCTTGACATGCAGGATTTATTGAATAAGTTACAAAAAGTGGACGATTCCATATTAAAAATGATTTCCAAAGATTTTACTATTAACACTATTTTGTATTGTGGGTCCAATTTATCGGTAGAAAAGAAACACTTTGGAGATAAATTATTAAACGTAATCAACGAAATGGAAAAATCTATTCTTTCGTGCATGAATAGTGAGGACTTGTCCGAAATAGTTTTTAAAATTATGGAACGTTATGTTCCAGTCATTGTGGCTACTCTAAAACATTCTTGTAAGAAACCCATACGCTACATGTGGAATATAACTCAAGAGCAATGGCAAGAGGCCCCCTCTGACTGTGAGATTCGTAATATGTTAACGAATATCAAATGTAAAATTAAAAAAGCGTCCAAAGGTCCAATAATAGACTATTGTAGAGAGTTGAACATAATGGAAATTCTAGCAACCATAACTAGTGAAACTAACATGAACCGATTAAGAATTGAAATGGATCAACACAAGTGGCACATTAAAACAAATGCTGGAATATTAGATTTATTGACAGGGCATGTGGGAGGAGTCGTTCCTGAATTTTACCTTTCGGATATTACTATGGGTGTACATTTTAGCCGATCTGAATTTAAAAATATTTTATCAGATGAATCTTTAATTAAAGCATACGAGGTGATTACATCAAAAGAGTTTTTTCTAGTTTATTTGAAAAATTTACTGGTCGATCTTACAGATGATTTTTTCGATACAATTAAAGAAATTGCAATTCAATTTAAAATTTATGACGAAAATAACAAGAAAATTATTAGCATGTTGAATTTTTATATTCATTTGTGTAAATATATGTCTTTTGAATACGAGTTAGTATCTTACATGTTGGATGTACTTGCAAGTACCTTGATATCGACTAATTACTGCAGACGTTTTTTTATTTTTCAAGGCGTGACAGGGAACGGTAAATCCAAGTTTTTTGAAATGATTTTGAAAGTGTTTGCAAATTATGCGCATTCCATTAGGAATGTTAATTTTCAAACCGGTAAGGGTATCTCAGCCCAACCCGAACTCGCAACTTCACTGTTTAATAAGCGAATAATTTTAATAGAAGAACTGCACGGGAAAATTGATGAAAATTTAATTAAAGAATTGACGGGAAATTCACAAACTAGTTTTAGAAATTTATATGAACAAAATATGGGAGGGGTACCCACTGCTAAATTGTTCGCGTCTACCAACTGCCCCCCCATTTGTACTGCTACTGAGGCTTTTAGAGCTAGAGTAATTACTTTTCCTTTTGACTCATCCTTTGCCCCGCTAGAAGAAAACAATCCTACATCGGTGCAAGTATTGGCTGATACTTACAGATTAGAAACGACAGATTTAGTGATCAATGATTCGTTTGTGGGTTTTTTTCTTATAATTTACATACATTTATTCAAAAACATAAAAGATGGATTTTTAGTGTTAAAACCCGAACCCGATATCATGAAAGAATTTAAAGAAAATTATTTAAACACTACAAGCATATATGTTCAATTTAAACAGTATGCAGATGTTCAGATAGTACAAAACAGTCTCACTACAATCACTGATTTGTTATCGGCAATTCGACAATTTTTAGTTGAAACTAAACGTGTAACACAGGAGAATGAAATAATTATAAAATTTGATCAGGAATTTGGACACTTGAAGAAAACCGACACTCAAAAAGAGGACTATGAAATGTCCGCAATGGATTATTTGGGAGACGATGAAGAGCCTACACCCAAAAAACAAAAGACCACATTTATAATTTATTACGAAAATTTATTAATCCGCAATCTTAAAAAAAAGATAAATTAAGATGACTACTTGTAAATTAGAAGATGTAAAATATTTTGATATAGATTATTTAAAAAACAGTAACCGAAATGTCGATGAATACATAAAAAGATTACAATTCCAACATCCGAATTTGAAAAATTATCACAAAAAAAACAAAGCTTTAAAACAATTTAATGATGTCACGTTACAATTGGTGCACGATTTTAAACATCATGCTGAAACTTATATTAATTATTTAATGAATAACGCTAGTAGTTATGGACTATTATACATGTTAAACGATAAACCCCAATTTAATATTTTGTACATTGAATACACAACGTTCCCTCTTTTACACGAGAGAGAAAAAATATTAAAAGACATTGAGTGTTTGGCTAGCAAACTAGTAAACACTCCTCTTTTAAAAAAAATTACTTGTTTAGAAATTTTGTATTTTTTCGCTTTATTGGTAAATCCAAATTCAAATTGGATCACAATAGACTATTTAAGCGGAGGGAACAAAAACCATCAATATGTTTTAAATTATTGAAAATGTTTTTTTAAAAGTGTTGAAAAAGTTGAAGGTCTCATTAAATCTTTGTAATACATTAGTTCTAAAATATCGTTTGTGATAAAATTTATTCCTCCAGTATAATTTACGCAATACATATACAAACAATAAATACAATTTACCCATTGGTACCCGTCCCTCCAAACATCTTTCACCGAAAATGCAGCTTCCGTTCCGGCTTGTGTGTGAATAATAATTTCAGTGCTTGTCAAACCTTTCCAAAAAGACGATTGTATGAAAGGTTTAGCAAAAGGTTCAATTAATTCTATGTTTTGATAACCTACCATTCCAACCATTTGGTATAAATGAAACGGTGAACCTTTTGCACCCGATCGAATTTGAATTAATAAACAGTTATCGCGTATGGATTTTATTTTTTCCTCAAAAGTTTCAAAAGAATAATTACCAAAATTTAAGAGTTCTACTATATCCTTTAGAGACAATGTGAATAAAAAGTCTTCTTCTGTGGCTTTTAAGTAGTATTGTCGCATATAATCAATGTAACCAAAACATTTTTTAGATCCATATAATTCATAGAGAACTTTAAATGTATCTTTAAGAGAAGCTAGTTTAACGGGTAGATTTATTTTTTCTTTGTGAAGGTAATACGTGACTAACATATCGTGACAAGGTGATAATTTTAAACCGGTAGTAAAACTAGAAATGTTATTCTCGCTATTAAGAATAACTTCACATTCAGCTTGAGCTTGAAAACTTGTTACAACATAAGCATTGCATTCATCACCATCAAAATCTGCATTCATCACTTCCGCAATTTCGAGCGGAATTCCAAAACAATCGTTATGCCAAAGTTGAGTTACTTTTAAACCGACAAAGTTCTCTGGTAATAAAGACGGCATTCGATTTACAATTAACCATTTTCCAAGTAGACGTAATTTTTTGTCCATAATATAAGGGATAATAATTTCATTCGGTTTTAAAAATGGTGCAGGAATAATCATTGCTCTCAATGTTAATTCTGATCGTTTTGCCAAAGCTATTTTTCGAAAGAAAGTGTTTTTACCTTCCGATCTAACAGCTAAACTTCCATGATTCAAAGAAGCATTTAGATATTGTTTAAAACAGGTCTTTAGTGGCATTCGAAAATTTAAAATTCGATCATAAACTAAAGTGGAATCTATTTGCCAATAAATAGGGTCTGGGAGCATTATGAATTCCTGATTAGATTTAGTGGACAAATTAGGTGGAGTAAATGAAAAATCGGGAGTAGATACAGCGATATTTTGAACCAGATAACTTTTACAAGGTTTAAAATAGAAAAATTTTTTACAGCATATTTGAAAATTGTATTCAAAATGCAATTTTTTCATACACTTTGTACACACACTTGAAGTAACATGGTAATTTCTCCACGCGGCAAATAATAACTTTACATCGCGGACATTTAGTTTTAACTTGCAGTTTTCAAATTCCAATAAAGAAACACTGTAATTTATTACAGACATGGAGCCTGACGTGAAAGCCAAACTATTGAAAAGAGGATATTCGATTGGTGATGTTGCGTTTAAAAGTTCAACTTCGACCGTTTGTTTTGGATCCAACGCTTCAAACGATAAGGTGGTTTTTAAATTCGTACACGAGAGAGACACAAGAAGGCACCCCGACTATCCCAGGATTTCTCTCGAAGTCGTAATTTTACTTTATTTGAGTAAAATAGAGGGTGTTGTGCACCTGGAAGATTACTTCATAATAAACAGTTATCACATTTTAATTATGAAGTATTCTGGTACTGACTTAACCTGTTATATAAATGAAAAAAAAGAACTTTCACAAACAGAAGTGAAATCAATTTTTAAACAAATTTTAAAAATTGTGATTCTAATTGAAGAAACTGGAATATTTCACAGTGACATCAAATTGGAAAATTTCACTATTGATGATGGTGGAAAAATAACTATTATCGATTTTGGTTTAAGTTCATTTATTAAAGATTCGAATAGAAGACTCATCGCAACTCCCCTTTATCATCCACCTGAATGGGTAGAGGATAAGTGTCATTACCCCAGATCAACGACCGTTTGGACACTCGGAACACTGCTATACGAACTCTCCTGTGGCGATTACAGCAAAAACTTTGAAGTGGGCAATTCACCATTTGCTGATTTAATTAAAAAAATTTTAGTACGAGATCCGTACAAACGCCCCACGCTACATGAGATATTGTTTGATCTGTCAGCCTCGAAAAGTTAAGCTTACATTTTTATCTTCCAAAACAAATTTGTTGGAGTTTCTCGAAAAAGAAACACATGCGATGGGTGCATTCAAGTCCTTCTCATTGTCCTTATGTGTACCATCTAACACGAAATTAAAGGTAGTTTTGCAAATAAGCTCGACTTGTTGTTCCTTCAATAACGGGTTTTGCGACCCACTACCTGATTCCGCTGCTACTTGACGAGGTACATGATATTTTTTACCACTATTGTAATCTAAGTTTATGAAAATAATTTGGGATCGGTACTCATAATCTAGTGAGTCCATTAAGTAATAGACATGTGATGATAAAAATTAAAACAATTATTATAAAAATTAAAATAACAGGTTTTGATTTTGGAGCGCAATAAGGTTTGACCGGAACAGGCTTGAAAATATCTTGAAAATGTTTAAAAAATTTAGCCGGCGGGTGCTTAAATAATTTTGGTGGTGGCTCAAAAGGATATTTGTTTTTAAATGCTTTGAAATTATGTGATACAAAAACGTTTTGCTTATTTAGGTAACCCGGTACGGTTTCGAAATAATATGTGAGTCCCGATGAGGTTTTCGCATAAAATGGTTGATTTTTATCATCTTTCGCAATTTTGGGTCTACCATCCGAGGCATAATATTCATTATTTAAAGGGTCTTTTGCGTAAAACTCTGATCCTTTACTTTTCGCATATATTTCAACTTTGGTCGAAATATTTCTTGCATATTTTTCACCTCCTTTACTATCAGTAGCATATATTTCATCATCGTTAAAGGTTTTAGCATAATATTCAATTTTTCCATCTATGGTAGCGTAAATGTCCTCGCCTCGTTTAATGTAAAATTCATGTAAATCTTGTTTGGCATATACTTCTTTGTTATTTTCTTTGGCATAAAAACATTCCCCATTATGTTTTTTAGCATAGCTTTCATTACCATCTATATCTTTTGCGTAAATTTCATTATTTTTGGAATCAGTTAAGTAATATTCGTCACCATTTGAAAATTTGGCATAGATTTCATTGGAATTATCATCTTTTGCATATAAATTGGTTAAATAATATTCGTCATCATTCTTTTTTTTAGCATATAATTCCTTACCAGTCACGTCACTTGCGTAATATTTGATATCTTTCGGGTAAACTTCATCACCCTGTTTTTTAGCATACAGATCATAATAACGGACAGCATACCTTTCAGAACCATCAGAATTTAGTGCATAAAATTCATCACCAGAATTTGAAAAATAAATTTCATTGTTATATTTATCAAAAGCGTAAATTTGTTTACCATCCTTCATAGGATAACCTATATTTGCATAATACTGATTTCCATCTTCGTCCTTTGCAAATTTTGGATTGTTATCAGAATCTAAATAATAGTATTCTTTACCATTTGAATCTATAGGGTATATTTCTATATTCTCGTCATTTATATCATACATCTTTTTTTAACCCCATGGAATTATTTTGGAGGCCTAAAGGTAGAAGTTTTCTGTAAGAAGGGGCCTTTTGTAGAAAACCTGGAAAAAGTTAGGGTTCTCCAAAAAATTCTTGTAAAAAAAAAACTTTATCTGGCTACGTTCTTATTCTAAATCTGAAATATAATTTTTTTCAACTTCATGTTACATTTCCAATTTGCGAGTGAACGTGAAAAAATGAAATTTTTTTATCAATTTTCGCATCAAATTGAACGTGAATGGCTTCAAATGAAATTTTTTTAAAAGCATGTGCAAGTCAAAAATGATAATTTCAAAATGGCTTCAAATGAAATTTTTTTATCAATTTGCGCATCAAATTGATAATTTCAAAATGGCTTCAAATGAAATTTTTTTATCAATTTGCGCATCAAATTGATAATTTCAAAATGGCTTCAAATGAAATTTTTTTATCAATTTGCGCATCAAATTGAACGTGAATGGCTTCAAATGAAATTTTTTTAAAAGCATGTGCAAGTCAAAATTGATAATTTCAAAATGGCTTCAAATGAAATTTTTTTTATTCAAAAAAAGTTTTTTTTAAAAAATCCCCCTATAAAAAGCCTACTGTTAGATATAAAACCTAGCAGAGAATAGCTGGTATCGAAGAATGGAGGACGAGTATTTGCTTGACGAACGATTAGATGTATTTCGTATATTGGTTGAAAAAACCAAAGATTCTATAAAAGGCCGTGAATTGTTTTATCAAGCTAGGAGAATCCAAATTACAGAACGTGCAATTCCGATATTGTGCGAGTTGTTGTTAGGGGAGCAAATTATTCAAGATATAAGAAAATATCAATGTGTGTTTAGAGAATTTACTTATTTGAACGAGCAATCTCAACTAAATTTATTGGAGGAAATTATTCACAAAAATGTGTCTAAAGTCCCGCAAATTTTGAAACTACTTTATGAAACTTCTATTTTGGAGAAAGAAACTTTAATTTTTTGGTTTCAAAACGTAACTCGAGAAATTCAGGAAAAAGCTAAACCTTTCATTGAATGGCTCCAAGATGAGAAAATAAGTGACGATTCCATTTTGTAGGCGCGTTATCAATGAAAAAAATAATATAAAAAAACATTCTAAATTTTTGCACTGAATGAAAACTTTTAAGAAACTAAAGAAAAAAGTATATCGCATCAAGAAATCGACAGACGCGCTCCCGAACCGATAAAAAAAATCTTTCCTTGTGAAACGGGAAGAGGCATAGTTTGTTTTGCCGAGCGCCAACTTTTTTTAAAGTAAAGAGAAGAAAAATATTGTCGATTCGGAATGAACGACGACGAGTGTGGAATATGCCTCTCGGAGTTAGTACAAAAGGTTATTAGTCTAAAAGCTTGCAGTCACGCTTTTCATGAGGACTGCATTTCTCGATGGTTGCAAGAAAAAGCAAATTGTCCTTATTGTCGAACCAGTCTCGGTTATTCGATAAATTTTAAAATTGCGATGGGTGTGCTACCGATAGCTGTTTCGGAAAACGGCTTCTACACTTATATGGCGGATAATGTGGACCTTTTGACCTACGATCCCGAAACAAAAATCTATTTGGAAAAATTCGACCGATTTTTCATGGGCTTACTTCCCGTTTACCAAGAAGCTAAGAAGAAGAATAGAGAGTCAAAGAAGGAACGTGAGGACACTTACTATAATATGGTAGCGTTGGTCGGGGTCTTTAAGGACATACACGACAACCTCGACGTCGTCTACGAGCGAATAGATCAATCTCTCATGGAAAATTACCTGACATACCGGAGGAATAAATTGCGGGTACCGAAAATAAGAAGACGCCTGAGAAAATTTACAAAATTTCTCTACATCAGATCTCTGTTAGAGTTTTATGGTTTGATTGATTTTGATGAATGATTCTTCATACAAATTGTCTTTTCCTGGAAAAATAAAATGTTTTTTTTTCATTGTCTAGATTTTCATGCTTCACATTTTGAGGGTATATTCTCATCATACATCTTTTTTTAAGGGGCACAACTTTTGACCACATTTTTCAATTTTTACATTTTACGCTATACCAAAATTATTACTCTACGTGGATTAGAAGTAATTATTTTTTACAGAAATAATTAATGCACTGCTAATATGCAAGATTCTAACTAAATTCCCATTTTTCTCAAAACTGAATTTTTTACCATAAAAGGAACATTTTCTCAAAATCTACAGCAAACAACTTGTTATCATTATTAATGGCGCTATGTTACATACTTTAACATAGGGGTTTCTCAAAAAAGTCTTTTAAACTGAAGTCAGTCTTTTTGAGAAAAAACTCATTCAGATAATATTTAAAAAAAATAACCAGACATAAAAGCTCATGTTAAAGTATGTAATACAGTTCAGAGAAAAAAATTTGGGAACTTAAATTTAGTAGATTTTTTAAAAATCATCCTTTTTAACATTACGAAGATAGGGAATTAGAAACGTGCACCTACCCCCTTTTATCCACTGTTCATTACCAAAGCACATTTGTAAAATCGCCATTAATTATAAAAGTATTTTTTCTAATTTAAAGATGGCACGTTTTATATAAGCTAGCACCAGTGAATATTTTTCTCAATTGGATCCTTACACCAAAGTTTTCTTGATCAAATAAAACACTTGGTCGCTTTCAATCTTGTCTGGAATCAATTTTTCCCGATAGATGGAGACTTGAATATCTTGCTAAACAAAAAAACTTTATATGGCTATGGAAATTTTTCTTTAGAATTTTTAAATTATTTAAAAATTCTAAAGAAAAATTTACATAGACGAGACGCAAATTATACATAACAATGATATTTGAAAAACCAAGTTGTCCTGAAAGTTTTTTGAAAACTTTTTAAAATAATTTTTTCTTGTAAATCGTCATGTAATATTGGAGCCTAATATAATTTATTTCCTAATTACTACACATTTCAAAAATAGCACAGTAAAATATGCTATTTGTTCTCGCTAAACAATTTATTTTTCAGTGGGGATTTCACAGCGCCATCTCTTATCGATGAACTAAATAAATTTGATTCGTGAAATTTATTCGCCAAAAGAGATATATGGCTATGGAAATTTTTCTTTAGAATTTTTAAATTATTTAAAAATTCTAAAGAAAAATTTACATAGACGAGACGCAAATTATACATAACAATGATATTTGAAAAACCAAGTTGTCCTGAAAGTTTTTTGAAAACTTTTTAAAATAATTTTTTCTTGTAAATCGTCATGTAATATTGGAGCCTAATATAATTTATTTCCTAATTACTACACATTTCAAAAATAGCACAGTAAAATATGCTATTTGTTCTCGCTAAACAATTTATTTTTCAGTGGGGATTTCACAGCGCCATCTCTTATCGATGAACTAAATAAATTTGATTCGTGAAATTTATTCGCCAAAAGAGATGTTGTGTTCATCCCATTGTTACAAAACTATAATGCAAAATAACAAGTTTTTTAGATATAAGTCTAATTATAATTAAACTAAATTTTAATTATTTCAACTAAAACATTTCATGGAATAGCATTGTTCTCTCCGAAAATGTAAATCAAAAGATGATCTTATTGTAGTGAACAGAAAAAAACACCTGTTAAAGCCCTGATTTCTTTTTTCTAAAATGAAATGACAGAAAAGTTAATTAAAATCCTGTATCACAGGTTCTAAATGGTCATATGTTTTGTAATTTTGGGATATTTTTTATGGTTAATAAATATTTAAAAATTAAATCTCCACCCAGCTAGTTTATTATAAAATATAGCATCTGTTAAGAAAAAAACAATTTATTTCAGCCATTTTTTTTAGAACAATCTATTTTTCAAAAGTTCAGCTCAGGTACGTTCTGACTTTGCTAGTAATTGTCTCTCTACACACAGGACAGGCTTCAAGTTTTTCAGAACAGTCAACGCAAGCCACCAGATGACCACATGGTTGGAATACAGATTGCATCTCCATATTCATGCAGACTTTACATAGAAGGGCATCATTCCCTTCGTTTACTGGAGTAGGATTCTTGGATTGCACTTTCATTTTCAATATTTGTGGAGGAGGATTCTTGGATTGCACTTTCATTTTCAATATTTCATCACACAGATCTTGAAGAGACGAAAAATTTTTAGATTCACTTCGCTCAAACACGGCTTTTTCAACAAGAGATTTTGGGAAAATATCGCAAGCTTGCCTGATGACTTCTCGGTGTACACTATTGCTGTAAGAAGTAGCATTGTTGCGCGGTTTGGGAATGCCTTCACTATTTCTCATTAGTCGAAGAAACGCACATCTCGGAAAAAACTTTTCGTGTTCAATCCAAGGATCGTCGTTCATCTCCCAGTCTCCAAGAGATCCACCACAAACATAACAAGTAACGATATCGCCGATACCAGAATAGTATAACCCGCATTCAGCCAACTGCTTCGGTGTGAGCATTAACTTGGGCCAATCGGTGAACGATGCAAGCCGACTCCTCACGTCAGCCATCTTAGGATACTTAATGAAATTAGGGTTATTAATAACAACTGATCGCTTGCTAATTGGAACATTCCCATCACCTGTCATGAGAAATGAACACTTTGGAGATCTTCTCATATGTTCCCTCAAAGGTTTTTGACCTTCTACCCAATGTTCTATCACTATTTCACAAAATGCACACTGAACCTTATCGTCGCTTTGGAGATAAAAAAATCCAGCTTCGGCTAATTCGGATGGCCTAACGTAAGCCCTAGGCCATTTTTCATTAAAAGATTTCCATCGGTTGATTTCGTGTTTCATTGTTTTTAACAGCGGATCTTCCATATCAAAGAGAGAGAGAGTCTTATCAGAAAAGGATCTTCGGGATGCGCTTGTTCATTGATAACGCGCCTACAAAATGGAATCGTCACTTATTTTCTCATCTTGGAGCCATTCAATGAAAGGTTTAGCTTTTTCCTGAATTTCTCGAGTTACGTTTTGAAACCAAAAAATTAAAGTTTCTTTCTCCAAAATAGAAGTTTCATAAAGTAGTTTCAAAATTTGCGGGACTTTAGACACATTTTTGTGAATAATTTCCTCCAATAAATTTAGTTGAGATTGCTCGTTCAAATAAGTAAATTCTCTAAACACACATTGATATTTT
Source organism: Tetragnatha versicolor (assembly GCA_024610705.1). Taxonomy (NCBI): domain Eukaryota; kingdom Metazoa; phylum Arthropoda; class Arachnida; order Araneae; family Tetragnathidae; genus Tetragnatha; species Tetragnatha versicolor. The sequence goes on from JANDEH010000006.1 coordinate 63,088,539, forward strand.
CTTATATCTTGAATAATTTGCTCCCCTAACAACAACTCGCACAATATCGGAATTGCACGTTCTGTAATTTGGATTCTCCTAGCTTGATAAAACAATTCACGGCCTTTTATAGAATCTTTGGTTTTTTCAACCAATATACGAAATACATCTAATCGTTCGTCAAGCAAATACTCGTCCTCCATTCTTCGATACCAGCTATTCTCTGCTAGGTTTTATATCTAACAGTAGGCTTTTTATAGGGGGATTTTTTAAAAAAAACTTTTTTTGAATAAAAAAAATTTCATTTGAAGCCATTTTGAAATTATCAATTTTGACTTGCACATGCTTTTAAAAAAATTTCATTTGAAGCCATTCACGTTCAATTTGATGCGCAAATTGATAAAAAAATTTCATTTGAAGCCATTTTGAAATTATCAATTTGATGCGCAAATTGATAAAAAAATTTCATTTGAAGCCATTTTGAAATTATCAATTTGATGCGCAAATTGATAAAAAAATTTCATTTGAAGCCATTTTGAAATTATCATTTTTGACTTGCACATGCTTTTAAAAAAATTTCATTTGAAGCCATTCACGTTCAATTTGATGCGAAAATTGATAAAAAAATTTCATTTTTTCACGTTCACTCGCAAATTGGAAATGTAACATGAAGTTGAAAAAAATTATATTTCAGATTTAGAATAAGAACGTAGCCAGATAAAGTTTTTTTTTTACAAGAATTTTTTGGAGAACCCTAACTTTTTCCAGGTTTTCTACAAAAGGCCCCTTCTTACAGAAAACTTCTACCTTTAGGCCTCCAAAATAATTCCATGGGGTTAAAAAAAGATGTATGATATAAATGACGAGAATATAGAAATATACCCTATAGATTCAAATGGTAAAGAATACTATTATTTAGATTCTGATAACAATCCAAAATTTGCAAAGGACGAAGATGGAAATCAGTATTATGCAAATATAGGTTATCCTATGAAGGATGGTAAACAAATTTACGCTTTTGATAAATATAACAATGAAATTTATTTTTCAAATTCTGGTGATGAATTTTATGCACTAAATTCTGATGGTTCTGAAAGGTATGCTGTCCGTTATTATGATCTGTATGCTAAAAAACAGGGTGATGAAGTTTACCCGAAAGATATCAAATATTACGCAAGTGACGTGACTGGTAAGGAATTATATGCTAAAAAAAAGAATGATGACGAATATTATTTAACCAATTTATATGCAAAAGATGATAATTCCAATGAAATCTATGCCAAATTTTCAAATGGTGACGAATATTACTTAACTGATTCCAAAAATAATGAAATTTACGCAAAAGATATAGATGGTAATGAAAGCTATGCTAAAAAACATAATGGGGAATGTTTTTATGCCAAAGAAAATAACAAAGAAGTATATGCCAAACAAGATTTACATGAATTTTACATTAAACGAGGCGAGGACATTTACGCTACCATAGATGGAAAAATTGAATATTATGCTAAAACCTTTAACGATGATGAAATATATGCTACTGATAGTAAAGGAGGTGAAAAATATGCAAGAAATATTTCGACCAAAGTTGAAATATATGCGAAAAGTAAAGGATCAGAGTTTTACGCAAAAGACCCTTTAAATAATGAATATTATGCCTCGGATGGTAGACCCAAAATTGCGAAAGATGATAAAAATCAACCATTTTATGCGAAAACCTCATCGGGACTCACATATTATTTCGAAACCGTACCGGGTTACCTAAATAAGCAAAACGTTTTTGTATCACATAATTTCAAAGCATTTAAAAACAAATATCCTTTTGAGCCACCACCAAAATTATTTAAGCACCCGCCGGCTAAATTTTTTAAACATTTTCAAGATATTTTCAAGCCTGTTCCGGTCAAACCTTATTGCGCTCCAAAATCAAAACCTGTTATTTTAATTTTTATAATAATTGTTTTAATTTTTATCATCACATGTCTATTACTTAATGGACTCACTAGATTATGAGTACCGATCCCAAATTATTTTCATAAACTTAGATTACAATAGTGGTAAAAAATATCATGTACCTCGTCAAGTAGCAGCGGAATCAGGTAGTGGGTCGCAAAACCCGTTATTGAAGGAACAACAAGTCGAGCTTATTTGCAAAACTACCTTTAATTTCGTGTTAGATGGTACACATAAGGACAATGAGAAGGACTTGAATGCACCCATCGCATGTGTTTCTTTTTCGAGAAACTCCAACAAATTTGTTTTGGAAGATAAAAATGTAAGCTTAACTTTTCGAGGCTGACAGATCAAACAATATCTCATGTAGCGTGGGGCGTTTGTACGGATCTCGTACTAAAATTTTTTTAATTAAATCAGCAAATGGTGAATTGCCCACTTCAAAGTTTTTGCTGTAATCGCCACAGGAGAGTTCGTATAGCAGTGTTCCGAGTGTCCAAACGGTCGTTGATCTGGGGTAATGACACTTATCCTCTACCCATTCAGGTGGATGATAAAGGGGAGTTGCGATGAGTCTTCTATTCGAATCTTTAATAAATGAACTTAAACCAAAATCGATAATAGTTATTTTTCCACCATCATCAATAGTGAAATTTTCCAATTTGATGTCACTGTGAAATATTCCAGTTTCTTCAATTAGAATCACAATTTTTAAAATTTGTTTAAAAATTGATTTCACTTCTGTTTGTGAAAGTTCTTTTTTTTCATTTATATAACAGGTTAAGTCAGTACCAGAATACTTCATAATTAAAATGTGATAACTGTTTATTATGAAGTAATCTTCCAGGTGCACAACACCCTCTATTTTACTCAAATAAAGTAAAATTACGACTTCGAGAGAAATCCTGGGATAGTCGGGGTGCCTTCTTGTGTCTCTCTCGTGTACGAATTTAAAAACCACCTTATCGTTTGAAGCGTTGGATCCAAAACAAACGGTCGAAGTTGAACTTTTAAACGCAACATCACCAATCGAATATCCTCTTTTCAATAGTTTGGCTTTCACGTCAGGCTCCATGTCTGTAATAAATTACAGTGTTTCTTTATTGGAATTTGAAAACTGCAAGTTAAAACTAAATGTCCGCGATGTAAAGTTATTATTTGCCGCGTGGAGAAATTACCATGTTACTTCAAGTGTGTGTACAAAGTGTATGAAAAAATTGCATTTTGAATACAATTTTCAAATATGCTGTAAAAAATTTTTCTATTTTAAACCTTGTAAAAGTTATCTGGTTCAAAATATCGCTGTATCTACTCCCGATTTTTCATTTACTCCACCTAATTTGTCCACTAAATCTAATCAGGAATTCATAATGCTCCCAGACCCTATTTATTGGCAAATAGATTCCACTTTAGTTTATGATCGAATTTTAAATTTTCGAATGCCACTAAAGACCTGTTTTAAACAATATCTAAATGCTTCTTTGAATCATGGAAGTTTAGCTGTTAGATCGGAAGGTAAAAACACTTTCTTTCGAAAAATAGCTTTGGCAAAACGATCAGAATTAACATTGAGAGCAATGATTATTCCTGCACCATTTTTAAAACCGAATGAAATTATTATCCCTTATATTATGGACAAAAAATTACGTCTACTTGGAAAATGGTTAATTGTAAATCGAATGCCGTCTTTATTACCAGAGAACTTTGTCGGTTTAAAAGTAACTCAACTTTGGCATAACGATTGTTTTGGAATTCCGCTCGAAATTGCGGAAGTGATGAATGCAGATTTTGATGGTGATGAATGCAATGCTTATGTTGTAACAAGTTTTCAAGCTCAAGCTGAATGTGAAGTTATTCTTAATAGCGAGAATAACATTTCTAGTTTTACTACCGGTTTAAAATTATCACCTTGTCACGATATGTTAGTCACGTATTACCTTCACAAAGAAAAAATAAATCTACCCGTTAAACTAGCTTCTCTTAAAGATACATTTAAAGTTCTCTATGAATTATATGGATCTAAAAAATGTTTTGGTTACATTGATTATATGCGACAATACTACTTAAAAGCCACAGAAGAAGACTTTTTATTCACATTGTCTCTAAAGGATATAGTAGAACTCTTAAATTTTGGTAATTATTCTTTTGAAACTTTTGAGGAAAAAATAAAATCCATACGCGATAACTGTTTATTAATTCAAATTCGATCGGGTGCAAAAGGTTCACCGTTTCATTTATACCAAATGGTTGGAATGGTAGGTTATCAAAACATAGAATTAATTGAACCTTTTGCTAAACCTTTCATACAATCGTCTTTTTGGAAAGGTTTGACAAGCACTGAAATTATTATTCACACACAAGCCGGAACGGAAGCTGCATTTTCGGTGAAAGATGTTTGGAGGGACGGGTACCAATGGGTAAATTGTATTTATTGTTTGTATATGTATTGCGTAAATTATACTGGAGGAATAAATTTTATCACAAACGATATTTTAGAACTAATGTATTACAAAGATTTAATGAGACCTTCAACTTTTTCAACACTTTTAAAAAAACATTTTCAATAATTTAAAACATATTGATGGTTTTTGTTCCCTCCGCTTAAATAGTCTATTGTGATCCAATTTGAATTTGGATTTACCAATAAAGCGAAAAAATACAAAATTTCTAAACAAGTAATTTTTTTTAAAAGAGGAGTGTTTACTAGTTTGCTAGCCAAACACTCAATGTCTTTTAATATTTTTTCTCTCTCGTGTAAAAGAGGGAACGTTGTGTATTCAATGTACAAAATATTAAATTGGGGTTTATCGTTTAACATGTATAATAGTCCATAACTACTAGCGTTATTCATTAAATAATTAATATAAGTTTCAGCATGATGTTTAAAATCGTGCACCAATTGTAACGTGACATCATTAAATTGTTTTAAAGCTTTGTTTTTTTTGTGATAATTTTTCAAATTCGGATGTTGGAATTGTAATCTTTTTATGTATTCATCGACATTTCGGTTACTGTTTTTTAAATAATCTATATCAAAATATTTTACATCTTCTAATTTACAAGTAGTCATCTTAATTTATCTTTTTTTTAAGATTGCGGATTAATAAATTTTCGTAATAAATTATAAATGTGGTCTTTTGTTTTTTGGGTGTAGGCTCTTCATCGTCTCCCAAATAATCCATTGCGGACATTTCATAGTCCTCTTTTTGAGTGTCGGTTTTCTTCAAGTGTCCAAATTCCTGATCAAATTTTATAATTATTTCATTCTCCTGTGTTACACGTTTAGTTTCAACTAAAAATTGTCGAATTGCCGATAACAAATCAGTGATTGTAGTGAGACTGTTTTGTACTATCTGAACATCTGCATACTGTTTAAATTGAACATATATGCTTGTAGTGTTTAAATAATTTTCTTTAAATTCTTTCATGATATCGGGTTCGGGTTTTAACACTAAAAATCCATCTTTTATGTTTTTGAATAAATGTATGTAAATTATAAGAAAAAAACCCACAAACGAATCATTGATCACTAAATCTGTCGTTTCTAATCTGTAAGTATCAGCCAATACTTGCACCGATGTAGGATTGTTTTCTTCTAGCGGGGCAAAGGATGAGTCAAAAGGAAAAGTAATTACTCTAGCTCTAAAAGCCTCAGTAGCAGTACAAATGGGGGGGCAGTTGGTAGACGCGAACAATTTAGCAGTGGGTACCCCTCCCATATTTTGTTCATATAAATTTCTAAAACTAGTTTGTGAATTTCCCGTCAATTCTTTAATTAAATTTTCATCAATTTTCCCGTGCAGTTCTTCTATTAAAATTATTCGCTTATTAAACAGTGAAGTTGCGAGTTCGGGTTGGGCTGAGATACCCTTACCGGTTTGAAAATTAACATTCCTAATGGAATGCGCATAATTTGCAAACACTTTCAAAATCATTTCAAAAAACTTGGATTTACCGTTCCCTGTCACGCCTTGAAAAATAAAAAAACGTCTGCAGTAATTAGTCGATATCAAGGTACTTGCAAGTACATCCAACATGTAAGATACTAACTCGTATTCAAAAGACATATATTTACACAAATGAATATAAAAATTCAACATGCTAATAATTTTCTTGTTATTTTCGTCATAAATTTTAAATTGAATTGCAATTTCTTTAATTGTATCGAAAAAATCATCTGTAAGATCGACCAGTAAATTTTTCAAATAAACTAGAAAAAACTCTTTTGATGTAATCACCTCGTATGCTTTAATTAAAGATTCATCTGATAAAATATTTTTAAATTCAGATCGGCTAAAATGTACACCCATAGTAATATCCGAAAGGTAAAATTCAGGAACGACTCCTCCCACATGCCCTGTCAATAAATCTAATATTCCAGCATTTGTTTTAATGTGCCACTTGTGTTGATCCATTTCAATTCTTAATCGGTTCATGTTAGTTTCACTAGTTATGGTTGCTAGAATTTCCATTATGTTCAACTCTCTACAATAGTCTATTATTGGACCTTTGGACGCTTTTTTAATTTTACATTTGATATTCGTTAACATATTACGAATCTCACAGTCAGAGGGGGCCTCTTGCCATTGCTCTTGAGTTATATTCCACATGTAGCGTATGGGTTTCTTACAAGAATGTTTTAGAGTAGCCACAATGACTGGAACATAACGTTCCATAATTTTAAAAACTATTTCGGACAAGTCCTCACTATTCATGCACGAAAGAATAGATTTTTCCATTTCGTTGATTACGTTTAATAATTTATCTCCAAAGTGTTTCTTTTCTACCGATAAATTGGACCCACAATACAAAATAGTGTTAATAGTAAAATCTTTGGAAATCATTTTTAATATGGAATCGTCCACTTTTTGTAACTTATTCAATAAATCCTGCATGTCAAGAACTTTTCGTAAATTATTAATTAACTCAGAAGATAAAATGTTTAAATGGTTTCTTAAGGCATAAAACATGGGAAGGAAGTAATAACCATCATTAAATTCCATAATGGTTTTAATGGGATGAGAATTTTTAGTAAACAAACAATTGTCCTCTATCAATATTTTGTTAACTGATTCAAAAATATCCTTTTTTACTGTAGAATTACCAGTACAATACTTTAACCATTGTTTTAATGCGTGATTCGAAGTTCTGAAATCTGAAATTTTTGAAAAATTGGTATTGAGAAAATTATGAGTTCTCAAAGAATCCAAACCTTTAAAATTTAAATTGCTAGATTTAGAAATTTCGTATTGAAAAGCATTTTTGTAAGTAAATTCAGCAATTATTTCGTAATTAGGTAAAGTTTTATCCGAAATACTAGTTTGATAAGAAACAGTTTTCAAATTACCATTAGTTACGATGGGCATAATATAAAGATCTATATTTTCAAGTATTGATCTAAAAGAAAAGGGTAAAAGTCTTCTAAAAAGCGAATCTGAGTTTAATTTTTTCATTTTAAATTTCTTTTGTACATCTTCTACATGGTTTTTGTATTGAATTTCATCAGTTAAAGGAATGATGTGTACTAGGTCATTTTCTGTATAACTTATACTTATAGGACCGTAAACACTACAGTTTGGTTTAGAAGATCTTGCTAAATTAAAATTGCACGGAATGTCCAATTTAACGGTATAAAAAGGACATTCTCGATTCAAATGGGTCTGTAATTTTACGCATAAAGTTATATAATCATCATGGGCTATGATCAATTCCGGAAAATGTACATGTAATCCCCCTCCACCCTTTCTCATTGCATAAATTGTTGTAAAGCATCCTAATTCGTGAAAAGTGGATCTAATAGTAGGTTTAAAAAAATCATTTAAATAATTTTCAATATAAACACTATTATATGAATCCTTAAATTCAAAATCGATATCGAATATTATGGTATGCATTTGAGCAAAAGCTAAATCTAAAGTTAAATAATTAGAATCTGGATTCAGGAGGTAGTATTGAACAAATTGGGAAAAATCTCTCCTTTTTACATAATAAATTCTTTTAATTCCCATATCATACAAAATGTACGAATCAATCGGAGCATGGTTTTTTTTCGTGACCTCTACTAAGAACTGATTCATCTTGATTAACATCTTCCTAAAAAAATAACGTAGCTATATATAATTTTGCGCATTAGAGCATTTGACTCAGACATGGATGAGTGTAGCATTTGTTTGTCGAAATTAAATGGACTAAACGTTTATCATCTTAAAGACTGTGTTCATCTTTTTCACAATAAGTGCATTTCAAAGTGGTTCACTAAAAATAATACTTGTCCCTACTGTCGTACTCTTTTTGCTTCATCTGATGCTATAAAATGTATGATATATACTGAGGCACCTTCAAAAAACAAATTTTTCAAACACATTATTGATAATGCCAAAGTATTTGACGACAGTAAAACGGACGGATATATTCGTTTTTTTAAAGAGTTACGATCTATTTATAAAAGGACCAAAAAAAGAACAAATTGGATGAGAAAATGGTTTAACCTTTTGAAAAATGTATATAAAAATCTGAACGAAATAAATTTACAAAAAGAGTTATCTTTACTTGATAATATATGCTTATATTATGAATGAGTACCATTGTTCGGATTTATTTTTGACTGAGTGTCATTTTGTGTGTATCTAAGTGTAAAACATTACTATATTAGTTTTTTCACGTTTAATAAAGCTGTTATTATCAACTTTTCTTTCTTGTGTCAAATCTTTCCTTTTAAGAGTGAACAATTTTCTTTCCAGACGTTTATCGAGTTCAAGTGGTCTGATGGAGTGTCGAGATTTTAAACTAAGTTTTTTTCGACCCACCCTACTACATCTCCTAGCTAATGAGCAGAACTGAAAAAAGTTTTTTTTAAAATTGGTATAAAATTATTTTAATCTGAGCTAAACTAAAATATTCCTGGATTTCCAAATGAGCTAATTTCTTAACTGTGTATTCTTATATAATTTAAAAAAAACCAAAAACGTTTTTTAAATCCAGCTTGATATAAAATTTCTGAGCTAATTTCTTAACTATATAATTTAAAAAAAGGTTTTTTTTATTTTAAAAATGACTGAAACAAGTTTTTTAAATTCAGCTTGGTGTAAAATTATTTTAATTTGAGCTAAACTAAAATATTTGTGGAGTTTTTATCTGAATAATTATACTATCTCCTCCAAATGAGCTAATTTCTTAACTGTGTATTTTTATACCTAAAAAAGTTTTTTTTATATAACTAAATAAAATTTTTAAAATCCAGCTTGGTTATTTTAATCTGAACTAATTTCTTAAAAGGGACCAAAAACGTTTTTTACTATCTTTTTTAGGTGTTAAATTATGTATTTACTTAATTCATATTTAGCACAAAAAGCAAATTTTAAAAAAGTGGCCAAAATGCTATTCCTCCTTTAATATACACTCCTTTCACTTGATATTTTTTCTCAACATATATTGTTAGCTCTACGTATGGAAATTTAAATATCTACAAGGGAAAGAAAATTTGATATTTTTTTTGTAAAAAATTATTTTAAAATCCATACGTAGAGGTGTTTAACATACATTACTGATAATGACTACCAAGTGATTTGGACAATTAGAAAAAAAGCCTTAGGATTTTAAACTATAAAAACATTGTTTTACGAAAAAGGTTGAAAGCTATGCTACAGTAAGCCTGGTCAGAAAACCTCACAATTCTTATATTTAAAAACCTCATATCATTATAATTAATAATAATCTTTATTCACAAGGACAGAAATTAAGAACATATTAGTAGCCAAGGGGATAAATTCAGAAATCCCGTTCAGGCTACCTAAAAATAAAATCTTACATGAATTGATTAACAAAGAAGGAAAAACCAAACACAATTTAATAAATTAAAAAATTGAAATGATTTTGCTTCAAATGAGGTGATCAGGATCGTCGATAAGAAATTAAATAAATTTCGTCTAAAAGAAGATAAATTATTTATACTAATTAAATTTAGAGGCAAACTGTTAAATAATTTGGGTGCTAGGTAAAAGAAATATTTAGTAAAGATATCCTTGGAAAATTTAGTAATCTGATAAGTTTGAATTGATCTAGAATTATAAGTTCTTTCTCTAAAGTCACACAAATAACTATGGCGAAAAATATAAAGTATAATACGAAAGGAGAGTAAATTAAGGGATCTAAAATTATTGGGGCTGATTTGAGTATTTTAAATATTTTGTTCTGAATTGAAATTATTGGTTGAAGATTGGATCTATATTCACCACCCCAAATGATAACACCATAATTAATTAAGGAATAAAACCAAGAATAATAAATAGTTTTAAGAAAAGACACACCAATATTATTTTTGAGGTGGTAAAATTTACACAAAACAAAACGCAATTTTTTTACCAGCTCTTTGATATGAGTTTTCCATTTTAAATTTGAATCTAGCCTAAATATTTTATACTATGAACTTGTTCTAGTGTTTCACAATCGCAATTAAAATTACTATGACAGAGATCGGAATGAAATTTAATATTAAGATTACTTGATGTCAGTCTAAGATTAAAATAAATGTATTTAGTCTTGTTTGAGTTAAGTCATTTATAATAATTCTAAGGGCATTTTTATGACAAGATCTCAAATTATTAAATTAATGAGCTAATTTCTTAAATAATTTAAAAAAAGTTTTTTTTATAATTTTAAAAATATCCCGCTCAGTATAAAATTATTTCAATCTGAGCAAATTTCTTAACTCTTTAAAAAAAAGTTTTTAATAATTCTTTGGGTTGACAGAGTGAAGTTTTATTTCAAAGATACAATCGGTCGCATTTGTAAAAAAAATTTTTTTAGAAACATTAGGCCATCACGTGGACGTTATATAAAGCAATCTTTTCATTTCGAAAATATATAACAAAATTTTAAAATGTAACTCTTCAAATGTTTCAAATTATTAATTCTCCTCTCGAGACTGTTTATTTTTATCTCTGACGTCAGGGTCAGACGATCTGTAATCTAAGCAGTTTAAAATTAAATGTATTCTTTAAAAGGTTGGGGGGTTTGAACCCTGTTGGAAAATACTTTAAATATGTTTACATTTTAATGAGCTATCTTTGATAAGACATAATCAGATACAGTGTCTTGTTACATTAAAACATTTTGAATGAATAATTTGCGACAGGATGGAAAATATGAAATATTTTTTTTACAAGATTGAACTTTTCAATCTATAGATAAAATTATGGGGTTACTGACTTTAGCCACAAACTGAATCAACACATGTTTCGACTCTGCAGATACATCGTTAGAGGATTATTAAATTTCTTCATATTTTTATAACATGAAACTAGTCGAGTAATTACCAACATTTGGTTAATTTTCAAGAAGATGTAGGGTAATTCCACCGTAACTCGCGCTACATTTTTTTCAAAATTGCAATTTCAAATAATTTTTTAATGTAGAAATAACTATTATTTTCTTTCTAAAAAAATCATACATATTGAAATTTATGTTAATAATTTAAAATAAGTATTGCGAATCTTTTAAGAATTTAGTTTTTTAAATATTAATTAAAATAGAATCATAACTCACGCTACAAGAAAAAGACATGGATTTATGAGTATAAAATTCAAATTTGTTTTTCTGCTTAAATAGTGTTTCAATAATTCTATATGCTTGTCAGGTGTTTGAATATACTTCCTTTATTCTAAAATAGCAAACAGTTTTACTGGGAATGCTCGGAAATAAAATAAAATATAGAGAGCTGTTCGTAACTCACGCTACATGCGTTCAGTTATTTATGAATATAAAAATAATTAAATTGATTTAAACACTTTATTTCATTTTTACTATAAAGTTTATTTAACAAAAAAGTTATAAAAACTAATTAATTTATTTTTAATTTTCTAAATAAACTATACATTTTTCATTAACCTTTTACCTGCCGATGTTCCCAAATGGGAACATAATTTTAAGGAATTTTTTCACCACTAAGCTAACACAGCTTAAATAAATCAATGGAGATGCTAAATAGTGGATTTTATACTAGATATCCGTAATTAAAACTAATTTTTCTCACAGTAAACACTTTTTTACACCAAAAAAGACGGAAAAGCTTTGCGTACGCATGTCAATTTTTTCTTATGAAAATGTCATTCAAGTATGAATAATAAAAATGTTCATAATTATTTGAGTAAAATATGGAGGGCTCAGAATTAAAGACGACCAAGTCCACTTTTTGTCATTTTTGAGTTAGCAACGCTATAACATGCACCAACTATTTAAAATTTCAGTGCAATAATGAGCTAAGTCCTAGTTCTGATAATATCCACTTGGTAGCAGAAAGTTATGTTGCGTTAACATGTAATTTCCTATGAAGCTTTAACTTTAAACGTCTGTAGCTCAAAAGTAGCTAAAGTGGACTTGGTTCATTTCTATTCTGAACCCTCCTAAAAACTTCACCCCAAATGGGAAAATCAGGAATTTTTTTCCGCCAAAAAATGACTAGAATGGTTTTGGAGATCAGAACTATTAATTCGAAATTTGTATTGCGGCGTTTAAAACAACAATTTCTTTCAGAAAGATGAGACTCTCCAGTACAAAGCTGCTATGAAAATACAAGAAAGAATATGGAGTATCACAGATCGTGAAAAGTGGAAGCAATTGGGCCTGCCAAACGACTTGGCACATATTGTGGAGGATACCGTTCGAAAGAAAATTACCTTGTACTTTCTTTTGTAATATCAGAAAATTAAACAATGTTTAAATTGATTAAAGTCTTCCTTTTCATTTTAAACCAAAGTAGAAATAACGAATTCTAATAACTTTGTAATCGACAGGTAAAACTGTTGGACGAACATTATTTATTAGTTCAAAATGTTAGAAACGATAAGACAAAGAGCGCCAGACGCTTTTTTTTCAGAGCGCCATCTACTAACAGAAACGGAAGACTAAGGAATTGTCATTTTTCGGTTTCATAAAAGTGGCCTCAGGGTGAAAAAAGTTGACAGCATGTTATTGGAGTTGTAGGTTTTTTCAAATTGCATTCTCAAGTATTATTAACCAATCATTTAATATAAATAACTTGTGTATTAGTTTTATTTTAATATTCTTTACTTGGTTTAAAATGTATAGATCTTCTTTGTATTTAGTACACAAAGATTGACCGAAAAGACTCATACCCTTTGTTCTATCGGAGGGTCTGGTGTTGGGGCTTGATGTTATTTACTAAAAAAAATTACATAAATATTTTTTCTACCTGAAAATTTTTCAGGTACCTTTTTGGCAGGCAAGATGCATTTCAAATACTAAATAAAATTTTGTAAAGAAAAAAAATAATCACCCCTTCAGTAAAAAATCTACCACCACTGAGAAAATTAGCCAGTTTGAATGAAAAAAAAAATTTTTACCCTCAAAATTTGGTCCCATTTAAAAAGCAATTTTTAACCCCCCTTCTGTCTATGTTCAAGCCCCCTGACGAAGAGGCATAGGCAGAGGTTTCTTTATAGCAAATAACATTCAGAAACACCACCCCTTTCAGTGATGGATCCAGACACTCTTAGATGATTGCGAATATGATAAGCTGATCGGGGAAGGATATATATGGTAAGCTCTTTTCAGTTTCAATTTTAGTAGTGTAGCACAGCTCACACAAAAGTTTCCGTAGCTTGCCACAAGAAGTGAACACAATTGGGCCATATATGACAAAAATTGGACATCTGTGCTGTTTGGGAAGTCACCATTGAAACTAGGTAAGAATATTTTTTAAAATTAACAAGAAATAAGAAAAAAACAAATTCTTTATTTAACAGTAGTGAACATTCCACGTTTTAAATATTTCATACTAGTAACATTCGTTGATTGAGAATATTTTTTACAAGAAATAAGCTTGATTCGTTATTTAACAGTAGTGAACATTCCACGTTTTAAATTTTTCTTCTTTCAAAAGTTCTTTCATACTTGTAATGTTCGATGATTCGAAGAAAACACATTTGATGCCTATAAACCCGGTCGCGCCGTGTACTTCTTGAACTGAAATCTGTGTTCCACTTGTTGATTGGAGATACATTTGTAAGGATTTTAGGAGAGAATACACTTCGTTTTCTAAACAGTTAAATATTACTTCCATTTTACTAGAGCGTGTTGTCCAATATAAGTTTTGAAAGCGTGTTCGCTCTTTTATATTCACTAGTCATTTTTTTTATTTTTTGAGATTGATAGTCATTTTTTTTTATTTTTTGAGATTGATAGTCATTTTTTTTATTAGATTCTACTTTTAAAAAAATGGAGGCATTCTAAAAATAAATAATTTATTTATTTTGAATAATATCAATTACATTTAAAATTCTATTAGCTTCTTCTTTGGCTCTGAAATAATTATCATCATATTCCAAAAAATCCTCACCCGAGTTTAAAGAATTATTATAATATGGGACACAAGTTAAGGAATCGTAATAGGCATCTATTTCGCTTTGAATCTGTTTATCAATATTAAATTCCAAGTGCTTAAATAACAGGTTTACACACTGTTTAAAAGGCATAGGCCATATATCTTGAATATCATGTAACTCTAACATTGTTGGTATTCCAAGATACAGTTTACATATGTTTCTTATATTAACATTATCATCGTGCTTAAGTATAAAACGTAAAAATTCAGCAATTGAATTTTTAGTAACACATTTGTTACTAATTGATTTATACCGTTTAGGGAAAGGACTTATTATTTCATTAATTTTTTTTTTCGACATGTTACTTTATATCAACTGCCGGCCTGGGTCCTACTCTGATTTTATACTGAAATCTATTATAAGGAAAATTAATGAAAGCAAAATTAAAAACGCTATCAAAGTTTCAATAATTAAAGCTAAACATCGACCACTTTTGGGTTTTATAATGTATTTTTTCAATAAAGATATGTATGCAACAATTACGATTAAAATAAAAAAAAATAACAGGTTCATCCTTTTTTAATCCTTTGCTCAAAATGTTTCAAAATTTGATGTGTTGTTAGGTTTTCTAAAGGCATTTTTTTAAAAATATATTCGCAAATAATGTCATCATTATTGAATATTGTTCGTATAACTTTGTTGTAATAGTATAAAAGCTCTTCGTAATTTTTCGAATCATTTAAAGTAATAGTTTTAAAAGTGTAAGGCCTACAGCAAAACAGTCTCAGTTCAGTTGAAAAACGTTCACTATAGGGCATTAAGTATTCTATTCCTATTGGAATTTTAAAATCTCTTACCCAGTCACACTGCCATTTTATAAAAGCCGCTCTGGGATTTAAAATTTCCAAAATTTCATATTGTACGCTAATATTTGAAATTAAAAGATCGCACTTTTTAAAATCTGTCGGTATGTTTGGGTAAATGTTCCAATTCAAAGTTTTAAAAAATTCCTTTAAAACAGAAATGTGACTACCAGATCCAATATAGAAAACAATATCATCGGGTTTTGAGTTATCCAGTAAGAAATGTAGGGATGATAGAAAAAGTTTTAATTGGTTATTATATTTCTTTTTTTTTTCCTTAGAGTATTTCATTTTAATCTTTAAATCGTCAAAAATAAGGTAATTTGGTTTTTCCATCCTTTAGAATATCATTAAAACAATGCTTATTATAAGAAATATAATAAAAACACTAAAATAGATTATTTTGCTTAATTTAATTTTGGTATTTGGGGTAGGTAGAGCGGTATTGCTTAATTTAATTTTGGTATTTGGAGTAGGTAGAGCGGTATTGCTTAATTTAATTTTGGTATTTGGAGTAGGTAGAGCGGTATTGCTTAATTTAATTTTGGTATTTGGAGTAGGTAGAGCGGTATTGCTTAATTTAATTTTGGTATTTGGAGTAGGTAGAGCGGTATTGCTTAATTTAATTTTGGTATTTGGAGTAGGTAGAGCGGTATTGCTTAATTTAATTTTGGTATTTGACAAATTTATTTGCATATTAAATTGATCCGGGGTTAGTGTGGTTATATGTCGAAAACTTTCCTGAAATTTAAGTGGTGGATCAATAAATATTTGTGGTGGATCTACTTGCGGTTTTATTTGATTATAAAGTTTTTGATCTTCGTTTGAATATGGTACAAAAATCCCTATACCATTCCTTAATTGCATGGAACCATACGTGGTTTTAAAATAATATGTTTTATTTTGGCTATTTTTTGCGTAAAATGGTTTCTTTTTATTATCTAGCGCTAAATGAGGTTTATAGGTATCACTAGCATACATTTCAATATTCAGTTTATAATCTCTGGCATACTTATTACCCCCATCATATTGACAAGCATAAATCTCACTATTTCCGTTAGTGGCATAATACTCTAAATGTGTATTAATTTTTGCATAAATTTCATTTCCGTTGAGATCTGTCAAATAATATTCGTTTGAATGTTGTTTGGCATAAATCTCTTTGGTTCCATTAAGGGCGTAATATGGAATGTTATTAGTTGTTGCATAATATTCATTTGAATTTAGTTTGGCATAAAATTCATTCCCGTCTCTACTTTTTGCATAAATTTCCTTATTAGAATGTTTTAAATAAAATTCTTTTCCGGTAGTGTATTTTGCGTAAATTTCGTTATTTAATTTGTCTTTTGCATAAAAGGGTTTTAAATATTTATCTAAGGCATAAAATTCGTCTCCTTGTTTTTTTGCGTAATGATTTGATTCACGATCAGCATACCTTTCACTGCTATCAAAATTTTTGGCATAAAATTGCTCTTTATGATTTAAATAATAATACTCTTCACCGTTAAGGTCTCTAGCGTAAATTTCGATTCCATTCTTTTTAGGATATCCTATACTTGAATAATATGTATCTCTATTTTTGTATTTTGCAAATATTGGGTTGTTATTGGAATCGAATTCATAGTATTCCTCCCCCAACGAATTTATAGGATAAATTTCATTTCCATTATTATCTTTAGTATACATCTTTAGTATACGAATGTGAAAAATAAATATTACATTCAAAAAATATCATTCCAATGAATTTTTCTTATTTTTTTTAGCATAGAGACAAGAAAGAACAACAAGAAAAAAACAACCAAAGGTAAGTTTTTTACAAAATATTCTTCCACTTGGGGTCTAACAATGCTGAAACTTTTTCTCGGACTGATTCTCGTGACAAAATTTTTTTTCATTCAAACTAACTATGGCTAATTTTATGTTCTCGTCGTATCTTGAAACTTTTTCTGGAATAATATTTTTATTCATAAATAAGTTTTTTTTGTTAGCCACAATATTTTTTTTTTCAAATTGAGGAAGTACTCCGGGTTTCGTATGTGGGCACGTATCTAATTTTATTTCCTAATATCGGTTCTAAATACGTGAAGGCACCCCAATCATTAACTCCAATGTACACTGGCCATCCGTCCTCATGCATTAGATGGTTTTCATAAAAACTTTCCTTCAAAAATGATCGAAAATTTCCTATATCTACTACGTGAGTCTCTACATCTTTACGAGATTCTTCTTCTTTGAATAGAACAGATTTGATCCATTGTTGATTTTTCTTTAAATCTTTAAATGAAAAATATTTTAAAGATTTTTCATCTACTTGAACTTCTATGTATTCTGAATTAAACATACACTTAAAAGATATCTTCCATGGTATCCATTTCTCGATGTAGGATATCCATTGTATAGAAGCCGTGTAATCGATCCTGTTGTTCATTATGATATTAATTCTAGAATGAATGTGACCCCCTCTTATATAAGGATTCCAGATATCGGTTCCAATCTATGTCGACGGTTTCGATTAAAAATTTTTTAACTTTATCAAAGATTTCGGGTGTTAATTTATACGATGCTTTCAAAAATGTTATTATTAAAACTGCCCAGTGACCGTCTATAATCAAACTATCGGCTATTTCTATTAAAGATACTCCTTTAACAAATAGTTTTTCGAGCTCTTTTATTAATTGTGTTATTTTATCGCCATGAAATATAAAAAAATCGTTACCGTATTTTTGTAAATTTATTATTTCGGGAACGCAAATACCGCTCTCGAGATATTTCACATAGCAGTCTATTACGTGTGTTGTATTCATAATAAAGTATGAATTTACAACAATACGCCACTATATATGGTAAATTTCATGGTGCTTTTGAATATGACGTAATTGGAGAAACTATAATAATTCCTCTTTTCGATGAATCTTGGTCTAAATCAATCGTTTTAAAACTTAAAAATTTTAATAAAACCTACAGCAATTATTCTAAAATGTTGACAAGGAGTTTAATGTATCATTTCAAAATGGAAACTAACTGTACGGTATTTACAACTAACGATTCGTGGTCGGTATTACTTGGAGATCAAAAAGTGATTTTTCCAATGGGTAATGGAAAAACCTTTTTATGTGCGACTCCATATTTCGTAACAGATCCTAAACATTTTAGTATAGGTATAAGTTATAACGATAACATTTATATTTATAAAAATGCAGTAATTTACTTGGACGATTGTGACATTCCGTATCCTGGAGGAAAATATTTCGATTCTAAAAATAAAGGCAATTCACTAAATAGGATATGTATTCTGACTTTTGACCAAGGTAGCATCGAATCGTTTGAAAAAGAATTTTTTAATAAAAAAAATATTCTTAAAATACCTTTAAAAATTAAACATATAGAGGCCAACGTTTCGAGCTTCATAGAACCGAACATTGTAAATAAAATAAGTTTTCCAGAAAATTTTTACGAAAGCACTAATGTCATTTTAAAAAGAAAATGTTTTCAAGACCCGGATTACATTATTCAAGATATTTTGAATTCGGTCCAATTGGAGAATGTGGGAATAGTTATAGAATACCCAATTTGTATTTCTTATTTGGCAATTAACAAGAACAATCATTCAACTTTTAGAGCATTCTCTATAAATTGTCATTTACCCAAAACAATACTCTACGTTCCAGCTCCTTACGATAGGTATTACCAATATAAACATTCTCCCAAATCTCTCAACTGGACCACATTATTATACGACGACGAAATATCGCCTTTGGAGTCGGTAGTGTTTAGTAAAAATATTATAGGTTATATTTACAAGGAAACTTTTTTTTGTCTAACGCATCCCAAACTTTTGAAAGGAACTTTTGTAAAAAACAATAATTTGAAATACCTTTTAAACATGTTAACCTTCGATATAAAAATGGACGAAAATTTCAAAGTCGTAAACAGTTACAGGTATGATATAGACCATACCGTGATTTGCGTAAAACACAAAGATTTATCTAACGAATTGTGGTGTATGACTTTGTCTTCGAACCACAATTCTTATGTTAAACGTATAGTTTTCCCTTATTTAGTAGATAATTGGTGTAGGTTCTTGTTGGAACATGTCGAAAACAAGACATTAAATTACGGAGATTTGAATTTAATTAAATTGAGTTTCATATTGGCAACTCATAAAATATGCTTCATGACAAGACATAGCAACAAACGCGATATAGTGTATGAAAACTATAAAGACATAATATTTAAATTCGAACCTAACGTTTTGGATTTCATAAACGATAAGCGATTAAATTTATTAATACCGGTTCAAGAGGCTGATTCGTGCTCCATTTTATGAACGCTTTTAACCGTAAAACCTTTATTTCTTCCCGCTAAAACTACATCTTTTAAAATATATACAGGTTCGCTAAGTAAAACGAATTTATAACAACCACAATCGAGTTTCTCATGTGTTTTAAAGAACTCAGTAGAATAATTCCTTCTTAAAGTTTTTTCCTTTTTGTTATTAGTTCTCACCGAGTAATATGAAACAATTTTTGAATCCATTCTTAAAAACCTAGATTTAACCAACCAAAAAACGGCAGTCTTAAATTCAATTTCATTGGTATGTCTTATTTCATAAACTGAATTTCCAATCACATACAAGTCTACATTTTTTACTATTATAGCGTTATCATAAACCACTGTTCCGAAACCAGAATCACAAGAGCATTTTTTGCTTTCGATCACTGTACAAATTTCGGGTTTTTTTCGAACTATATCGATTAGATGTGTATAATTTTGAATAAGTAAATCGTTTTCTACGTATAGTTGAACCATTATGAAAGTAAACTTTAATGACCGATTCCGTGAAGGAATTATAAGTTTTCCAAATAATTTTAGAAATTATCGTAAATTTAACTCTTTTTATACTCGTTAAATAAAAGGAAGCAATCAAATAAACTAAATCTATTTTGTTCAAAACTAGTTGTTGATTTCTAACTTTAATTTTTATCAGTTTAAACATTTGTTGAAAAATATTTCTCCTAGTTTCAATGTTTTTTTTTATTTAGAAAGAAAGATTTAGTTATAATAAAGGAGCTCCTAGAATAAAAAATGTATAAAAAAGTTTCGTTTAGGAAAAATTTAGTTAGAATAAAGGAACTCTTTAGAAAAGAAAAATTTAGTTAGAAACTCTTTAAAAAATGACTAAGCATAGTTATCTGAAAGGTTTTTACACAATAATGATAAAGGAACTTTTTAGAAAAGAAAAAATTAGTTAGAATAAAGGAACTCTTTAGAAAAGAAAAATTTAACTAGAATAAAGGAGCTCCTTTAAATTAAGGGAAGAATATATATATATATATATATATATATATATATATATATATATATATATATCAAAAAATTTTTAGTTTCTCGAAAAAATTTTTAGTTTAAAAAATGGGGGTATAAGTAGACGAGTATTTCGGTAATTTGTTCATTTGAAAGGAAGAAATGGTAGAGAAAAGTAGTAAATAAATGAGCTCCTATAGAAAAAATATTTCAAGAGAAAAATATGTTTTGAAACCAAAGAAAAGAAAAATTTAGTTAGAATAAAGGAGCTCTTTAGAAAAGAACAATTTAGTTAGAATAAAGGAGCTCTTTAGAAAAGAAAAATTTAGTTAGAATAAAGGAGCTCTTTAGAAAAGAAACATTTAGTTAGAATAAAGGAGCTCTTTAGAAAAGAACAATTTAGTTAGAATAAAGGAGCTCCTTTAAGTTTAGGAAAGAAAATATATATATATATATATATATATATATATATATATATATATCAAAAAAATTTTTAGTTTCTCAAAAAAAATTTTTAGTTTCTCAAAAAAATTTTTAGTTTCTCAAAAAAATTTTTAGTTTCTCAAAAAAATTTTTAGTTTAAAAAATGGGGGTATAAGTAGACGAGTATTTCGGTAATTTGTTCATTTGAAAAGAAGAAATGGTAGAAAAAAGTTGTAAATAAATGAGCTCCTATAGAAAAAATATTTCAAGAGAAAAATATAATTTGAAACCAAAGAAAAGAAACATTTAGTTAGAATAAAGGAGCTCCTTAAAGTTTAGATATATATATATATATATATATATATATATATATATATATATATATATATATATAAAATTTTTTTTTCTCAAAAAAATTTCCTTAAAAAAATTGGGGGGTATAAATAGACGAGTATTTCGATAATTTGTTCATTTGAAAAGAAGGAATGGTAGAGACAGGTTGTAAATAAATGAGCTCCTATAGAAACTGAAACCAGAAGGAACTCTTTAGGAGTGGTGATGACCAGACGTTGGGGATTCTTTTTTGCAAATTACAAGTTAGATTTCTTAAAGAGCTCATGTTCCCTTGCAAATGCTACAGTGTTCCCTGTATGCACTTTTCGCTACGGGATTACACTGGACGGAACTTTAATTTTGCAAATTTTGTTAGAAATTTGTTAAAGACTAAAGCTTCTGTTGTGAAAAAAAAGAAATTTATAAAAGATGTTATTAATGCCAATAACATTAACGATACGAACGAGAAGTCTAAAATGACGGCTCTACACTATATATGTATATACGAGCCACGACTTTTGTCGTTTATATTGAAATTTAAACCTAATGTTAATGTATTGGACTCTAAAGGATATCCACCAATATTGTGTTCTACAGCAAGTGATCATCAAAGAAGATTGCTTTTTAAAAAAATGTCCAAAGAGAACCAGTTAAAAATGTACATTTCTCCAAAACTTTATAATTTACTGTTTGGTGTTCCCGAAGTGTGGCAAGAAGTGGATTTTAAAAGTATAAAATATAAACAGTTACCTTTTATGTCAAAGGAACAAAAAATTAAAATAATAAATTTGCGTGCTGCAACGACTGGTAATACCATCTATCATTATTGTGTAAAAACCTTTCAGATAACTATGCTTAGTCATTTTTTAAACATTCAAGATGATTTTTCTTTAAATAACGATAATATGACTTGGCGGGATATCATGCAATCATTGCATAAAATGAATTATGAAAATTACATGACATCATTAAAGTTACGCTACCATTGTAATTTGAATGAATTTTTTAATTATAAAAATTATATTTGTAATGATATTGAAATGGTTTTAAACTATTTTTATTTGTTGACGGAAAATGAAAAACAAGAGTTTTCGGCTAATGCTTTAGACAACAATGGCAACAACGTATGGCATTTCGCCTCCTCTTATAATTTGTGGCCATTACTAGATACGTCTCTAATTAACCGCCGAAATGATCACGGAAAAACGCCTCTTCACTACCAAAAAATGAAAGAGGAACTTGTAAAATACGGTGCACACGAAGACGTTTTGGACTATAAAGGAAATTTGGCTTATAGAAAAGTTTTAAATTTGAAATGTTTTGCTGCTCGCCAACTTCCGAATTGTGTTAAACTCAAATATATTCCTTATTTTTTAAGAGATTTCGTATTGTTACATAAAGTGATTTCGTAACATTATCGCACCAATCATCTCAACACTCTGTGGTTGGACGGAGAAGTTCCCGCCCACACAAGCTGGGAACTATATAATTTCGCGCGAACATGTCAGTTTAACCATGTTTCCCTGCACATGTTCCAGAGTGCCATGCATGCACTTTTCTTTGCGGGAATATATTTTGTTTTATAAAAAACAAAAATTCAACTTTGCAAATGTTGTAAAAAATTTGCTGAAGAATAAATCTTCGCTGCAAACCAAAAAACTATTTCTGAAAGAAATTGTTACATCCAGTACCATCAACGACGTGGATCACAAGACGGCTATACATTACATCAGTGCAAAGGAGCCTAAACTATTGTCTTTTTTTTTGAAATTGAAACCATTGTAAAAGTTACTGTTTTATAAATTGTGATCTTTTACGTATTAAGTATCCATGTGTTTTATTACATCCCAAAATATGATCGAGAGTAATCCAAGTAAGATGTGGGTTAACGAAGAGCGTGTAAAAGTATAATAGTTCTATTTTTGTGATAACGTGAACTAAATCATGGGGGCAAGCGGGTATAATAGTTTGAGCCAATTCTTCTATTATTTCGGTGATTTCGCGGTGATGTCTAGAATCTATAATGAGTTCACCATTAAAGTTTAAATTTAGAGGAATAATCAGTTTACTAGAATTCAGTAAATATAAAAACCCGTAGTCTTTTTTCCCTTTAAGAAGTTCTACTATGTATTTATTGGCTAAACTTTTAATTTCTGGATCGGTAACGAGAGACAGCGTAACGTAACTAGTAAAGGGCTGTAGTCTGTGTAATCTCATATGTTTAGCAATATCAAAATCCGACCTTAGAGTATCTATTAATATATCGTTGGGAAGTTTTAAACGTTTAACTAAGTCTATATCTATCATCTTATTTTATTTATAATTAAAATAAGCATAATGACAAAAAATACGATTAAAACTTTCGAAAATACAAATCCTAACGTTTCAATAAAACTTTTTCCTGGTGTAAAAAGCGAAGTCATAGCTTCACCAACAGTAGCTCTTTTACATATTAGTTTTTCGTTAGGTTTAAGGTTATTGTAGTATTTACAATCACATTTTCTACAACATTCGTCCTCCTCCACGTAATTATCACAAGCTTTCAAATCGAAAGTTTGATTACACGAAGGTATTTCTCTACCTGGACTTTTATTACAGCAACTCAATTCTAGAACTTTACAAACTTTGTCTTGTCCGGTATACAAGAAACATCCAGTATTTTCGTGTAAATATTTTTCGATTTCAGTGTACGCGTACGCACTTAATCCGGCCGCACCCCCCACTACTAAGGTTCCTTTAATAGTTGCGTGCTTTAAAGCTTTTGACAACTTTGTTTTTTTTAAATCCGGAATTTTTTTTATTGCTTTAAAAGAATCAAATTTAGACGCGACCTTTGCTGTTGTTCTAAAATACTTCATTACTTAAATAAGAACTTTGCTTTATAAGAATCAAATTTAGACGCGACCTTTGCTGTTGCTCTAAAATACTTCATTACTTAAATAAGTAATGTCTCATTGTATTTTTTATTGCGACGGTGTACCTTGTTCTAAAAACCCTTTAACTTTAAGTTCCTTTAAAAATATAATTTGTACTTATCATTTAAAAACAGTTTACGGATTGAAATTGTATATGTATCGATCCGAAGTCGAAACGCAAACCGAATTATGTGGTCCCTTTTTAATGCCAGATGAACATTTTAGTTTTAAGCCAAATACAGTTATTTTACCAGACCGTAAATTCTTAGATGCAAATTTAATACCAGAATGCGAAAACGGTGCTAGTATGGATTTCACATATATATTAAACCCTAAAATTAAAGCTTACAACAGTAGCATGAATATGAAAAAAATAGCTTTTAAAGATCCTAAAACTGCCCGATATCATTTTGAAGTAATCCGAAATTTATCAATAAAAGACAAAGATGAAATAGATTTGATCGATAATAAAGCTCTTTCTCACGTCGACTTAAAATCATATTTACAAAATAGACTTTCGGGTTTGAGTACCCATATCAAGAATGAAATGTATTATAAAATATTTCAAAGTATAAAAATTTATCCCATAAACGACCCCGAAAAACATATGACTCTCAACGAGTTTTCAGATTTCACGGCTTTTTTATTGTATAATTGCCTGTATGATCAAAACTATCTACCATTTACACGACAAGAACAAATTAGCCCTTTGAGTCTTTATCCAAATATTGTATATAAAAAAGGTATTGGGTTCGTAAGTATAAACGAAATAAAAAATAATGTTCCTTTAATAGTGTTAGGTGACGTAACCACTTTAACTGGTTATTATCAGAAAAAAGTTCATTTAGAACCAAAAAAAGTAGTTCCCAATAATATTAACTCTATGGATTTCCCAGATAACGCAAGAAGTTTAAACGTAGTAAGTACGAACGATAAATACTGTTTATCATAATAAACAGTATTTATCGTTCTGTTACTGTATATAAATACTGTTTATAATAATATAAAATAATTATAAATACTGTTAATTATAAATACTGTTTTAATAATTATAAATACTGTTTATATAAATACTGTAAAATACTGTTTATCATAATAACGAATCTTTATTGTCACACTTAATAAACTGTTGATTTTTAATTAGGTTTTTAGCGAATTCTGTATTAATTAAATGTACTGTAAAGCAATTTTCTTCGACTTTACATTTAGTTAATTCATCTACTTCAACTAGAAAAAAATACTGCAAATATTTAAATCCATCAAGTCCTTGAAATTCAATTTTTTTCATAGGATATTTTCTAAAATCTTTAAATTTGAAAGTATAACCGGTTTCTTCTCTAAACTCTCTGAATGCAGTCATAAACTTGTGATATCTACTATTTTTTTTTTTTGTCCCCATTTGACCGTGGGGAAAATCAAATTTATCCTCAAAATTTAAATTATTTTGAAATCTTAAATAGTCTATTTTAGATTCCATAGGTAGTTTGTGAAACATATTTTTTTCAAAAAATGATAAATCAAATTCAGAAATTTTATTTTGTATCATATAATTTTGCACGCAATATGGAATAACCCTTTTTAATAAAACGACTTTGTCGTCTTTAGTTTTAACGACTAAACCGTACGAAACGTAAAATTTATTCCTCATGTTACGCACTGATTGGTTGTCAGTTCTGGAACCTCTTATATAGTGGTGTCCTTTAAAAAAACCCACTCCAAATTGTACCCTAAAAAAAACCATCGAGATATTTTAAATAAATAATTTTATATTCTCATGTCTTCGTAAGCCATTTAGAGTGGCAGGGAACTTGAAAACATGTCAAAGAACCGTTTATTTATTTGAATAAATAGAAAATATCGATTTTGGGCTAAAAATATGATTTAGTTATGCAGATTTTGATGCTGTAAAAATATATGTTATAAACATTTTAAAGCATTCTTCACGTGTTATCCCGTTATTATGAGAATAAAATACTGAAATTTCAGCTCAGTCGGCCACCCTACGGTAGTCTTTGAAATGAGGGGTGAAAAAAACCCACTTTTCTTTTTGTAATAAATGATAAAAATTTTTGCGAAATGTTTAATATTATTCATGATATACAACTAATTACTCAAATAGAATAGTTGTTTCAGTAATTCTCGATGTTTTTTTTCAGTATTTTTGATAAAAATTCAGTGATACCAAAAACAGCCATTTTCCGTGAAAATATAGCATTTTACCGAGTTTTACTCGAAAATAGGTTTAGAGAGTTGGGGGTTTAAAATAAAATATCAGTTCCAATTACCGTTTTTCAGCTTTTTTATGAAAATTGTATTAAGTATTTAATAGGTCGTTTTCATCAAAATACAACAATAAAAACGCTATTGTCGTTGAAGGCAAAATTCTTGAGTAGAAAAACTTTTCATAATTTTAGAAATAATTTGTAATGAATTTGGTTTTTATTATCTTAATTATTCTCTTTTCTATCAATGATTCTTAAATTTTTAAGTATTTTCAAGAGTGGTTTTTTTTTAGGAAAATTGGGTTTTTTTTTTGGATTCTTACTTAATTGTCTGCCAATTTGTAACGAAGTGTTGGAATTAAAAATACTAAGCACTAAAATGTAGGGGAGGATGAGCCGTTACAACACCATTTTGTTCGATTTAATTATCATATTTTTTAAGCTTTTAATGAAGGAAAAGTGGGTTTTTTTTAAAGGACACCACTATTGGGAAATTTTATTCTGTCCCAGTGTATTCTGTTTTAGCGCCCAGTGATCTATTTTTAGATCGCTAAACATAGTGTTATAATTTATCTTCAAAATGTTCTTAAATTCACCCAACAGTAACGAAACTGCACGTATGGCCATCCCTAACACCATGAGTTTTTTGTATTTGCTTCATTTATTTTGGAACAGTGATGGGCTAAAGTTTGTCTCATTTTGCAGTTTTTTCATCTTCATTTGCGTTTTTTAAGAAAAGAGAAAATTTATACCACTAAATGAATCCTTTTCCAATTTTACTTTATCTTTATAGATGTAGCTATTTGGATACAATTTAAAGTTTAGTCAAAAATAATTTATTTAGTGAAAAATCAAGTACAAATATTGCTGATCTAAAAATAGATCACTGGCTTTTATTTTTTCTGTGTTGCTTTAATACGAGTATTTCCACTAAAACTGATAAAATGTGTCCACTCAGTAATGTTTAAGATGAAGTAAAATATTGATTTGAAGTTATATTATTGGAAATTAAATTTTAATCTGTCGAATAAATGGTGGGTAAGCCATTATGATTAATTTCTAATAAAGCACAGCATTGGAACTAGTGGTATAAAATTAGTGGTGTTTATTCACATAAACATATTTTATATGACACAAATAGTTTTGAAATACTTCACAAGGGAAATTATAAAACAATTAAAGGTTATCAAGGAACTATGAAAATCTCAAATTTAGAGTTACAATATTTACGCCCTTATCCAGCCTTTGTAATCTTAAAATTGACGTTATGCCTGAGTAAGAAGTTTATTGAATAGGTCAGCGAAAACAAGCAGCAATTTTGAATGTTGCCATGTAAGCACATTTCATTTCATGAATGTTATTAATTTTTGGAAAACCAATTTACAAAATTAACCCCCAATGCATTTTACTTATTAGTTACAATTTTATGTCATTTCATATGTTTTCTATAACATACTTATATCTAAATCTCAAGTTCTTGGTTCGATATCCCTCCTAAAATTACTTACAACATAGGCTATTTGTGTACTTATTTTTTGGTAAATTATTTAATTTTATTACTATTTAATTATTTTTCCACATATTTATGAATAAATACGCGTTTTTTAAAGAGAAATACTAATATTTATTTTAAGTATTTTTTTGAATTTAAACTAATACTTGGCTTTGTGACAAGAAATATCCTCCGAACGCCCAGTGATCTATTTTTAGATCAGCATTTTTTGACAAAACTAATGACTCTTTTGACAAAATGTGTTCATATTAAAGGTAAAATACACCAGATTCCTGATTTTTATTCAATTCGCCCCACAAAAAGTTTGCTTGGGCGTTAATAAAACGACTAAATAAAACTTCCCAATAAGAGGTTCCAGAACTAAGTACTTAGGTTTAAAAAAATCGATCCTTTGTTTGGAGACGTTTAATAATTGAAATAAAACATTTATTTTCGTGATATGGAAAAAAAACCTGACATCGGGTGAAACACCCTACTCAAAATATATTTAATAATATAGTTTTTATGATATAATCTTATTTTGTTATCATAAAAATCTAATCTTAGAAATTTAAAAAAAACATTTTGTCTGACTACGTCAGTTCTACAACCTCCTATATATACAGGGTGTTTCAGATATGGAGAACACTACCTCAAAAAAGAAATCTTCAACCAAAGAGGAGGTAGCTAAAAAGAAATCTTCCACCAAAAATTGTGCTAAAAAGAAATCTCCCACCAAAGAGGAGGCAGCCAAAAAGAAATCTTCCACCAAAGAGGAGGCAGCCAAAAAGAAATCTTCCACCAAAGAGGAGGCAGCCAAAAAGAAATCTTCCACCAAAGAGGAGGCAGCCAAAAAGAAATCTTCCACCAAAGAGGAGGTAGCTAAAAAGAAATCTGCCACAAAAAATTGTGCTAAAAAGAAATCTTCCACCAAAGAGGAGGTAGCCAAAAAGAAATCTTCCACCAAAGAGGAGGTAGCTAAAAAGAAATCTTCCACAAAAAATTGTGCTAAAAAGAAATCTTCCACCAAAGAGGAGGCAGCTAAAAAGAAATCTTCCACTAAGAATTGTGGCCTCACTCCAAGAGAAGATTTATATGAAGAATATGATCCCCTGAATAAGAGGAATAACTCCCCGGAATATGATCCAGAAAAACTAATTTATGTATAATTTGTCATCATGAATACTTGTGTTATCTGTCTTTCCCAATTAAAAAGTAAAATTTTAACTTTAGAAATTTGCAATCACTCTTTTCATAAAAAATGTATTTTAACTTGGTTTATTAAAAAAGAAAAATGTCCTATTTGTAGACAAAAAATTAGTCATTTAGATGGAGTTAAATATGCTAGAAAATTATCGAAAGAAGAAATAAATAATTTTGATGGTATAACTTTGTATGATTTTAAAAAAGAGAATGAAAAATTATTAAAAAATGAAACTAAGACTAAAAAAATTAAAATGTTTTTAAAAAATTATCGAACATTTAAAACAATGTTGTACAAGTTTCCTTAAAACATGTTGTAAATAAATACAAGTTTCCTATTTTTTCTTGCGAAAATGGACTCGTTTTTATTTTTTCATAACACTTCATTAAATCCATTCTAAAAGTATCTTTAAAAAATAAATTGGGGAAGTCAATATTAAAGGAATGAATGTTTGAAGCTTGTAAAACTTCTGAAGCATTTAACAAACATAAGTAGGCTTCCCACGTAGTTTTACATGTGTTCAATTTCACTAAAACGTTAGCATTTTCGGGTATAGTTTGGAGCTGAGTCTGGAAAATATCGTTTTCTAAATGGAAATTGTTTTTCCAATTATCGTTTAATGTTAAATGTAAATTAGTATTTCCCAAATGAAAATGTAGAATTTTAAATTCTTTTTCAATTGATAAATTTAAATGACTTGTAAATACAATCATACTTTTTGCATGATAAGGTTTTGAAACATGTTCCTCAAATTTCGGCTCTATCCATATTAGAATGTCACACATTAATTCAATGTCATCTTCCTCCCGAAATTCAATTATTTTTTCGGGAAATAAAACATTTAAGTAATATATTATTAAATGTGGACGTCTTCCCAAATTTCCATACACTACAGTATATTTTCCTGGTGTACCGTTTGAGTTTATCAAGTCGTACATTTTACTTGCTTAACCCCTTTAAAGTTCTCTCTGCAATGAATCCTTCCACATTTGGAAGACTTAGGTCGGTTATTTTTTCTATCCCAAAAATTAATTTCAATATATAGGCAGCCATTACAAATCCATCCCATCTGAGTGGATTTGTAATGACCGGTGTTATTAGATTAAGTGCATAATTATAAAATTGCAAGTATTCCGAATAATATTGTACACAGTCAAATGAGTAAAGACCCGTAATAAACACCTTATAGGAAATTTTATTTGCCAAATAACATTTTACCCATATCAAAAAAGTTTCTTTTTCGTAGTTAAACGATTTAAATTTAAATATTGGTCGCTCTTTGCAGATTTGTTCTGCATTTTTAATTGATAAAAAATTACCCTTTTGCATTTCAATCCCAAGAACGGTTCCTATACAATCTAAAAATTTATTATTAGGGTTAATTTTTTTTAAATTCCAAATATCTTTTCCTTTAGAGGAAGAGATGTTTAGAATTTCCCAAGGGTAAGGAGGTATCATACTTTTTTAATTGTTCCCAAAATTGATATTCCTCCTCTAATAAAAAAAATTAATGACCAAAGATTTGTCGGAATTTTTTATTGTTTTCCAAAAATTTTAGTTTATGAATAGAATCTTTATAGTAGCATGGACCAAGTTCTACGTGGGACGTGCAATGTTCTGTATGGACCCACAACTGGAACAGAATGTGGCGCTTCATGGTGTCTGGCGAAATCTCTAAACTTGGTGGATGAAAAAAATATTTTAAAAGTAGCACTATGTGTAAAGAAGGATGAAATAGATTCGAGCATAACTTTGTTCGAGGACAATTTATTTTCCACTAATGACTTAGACTACAATATTTTGATGTTAATTAAGTTTTGTATGCTCCTCGTAGAGTTTAACAATGAAAAAAGAAATGAAATTTTATATAACTTGACTCGATGTTTAAAAAATAAGAATTATGTGTTTAAAAATGATTTTCTGTATTGGACTCACGACATGTATACTCTATATAAAAAAAAATAAAACATAATGATTACATGAGCATTTTCTGCCAACGGAATAAACACATAATTCTTATTTTTTAAACACAATCTACTTTTTAAGAATTTTTTTTCAAACCCGTCCATGGATTTCTTCAAAAATAAACACACCTTTCTGAATCCCTACACTATGGCAGGGAAGTAGTTTTGAGAAATATTTATTAAAAATTGTTTGTGCTTAGAATGAACAAAATCCTTGACCGATGGGGACCATCTTTTCTCTGGTGGTATAATTCCCCAAAAATTTATTTTTTATTTTTATTTTTTCTTCATGAATATCTTCGTATCTATATTATAAAATCCATGCCTGACTACATGTGGTTTAGAAAAAAAGACTTCTTTCACACTCATTATGATAATATGAATTCGAAATTTTGGTGTCAAAATACTATAAAAACTTTCTAGATCAGGGGTCGGCAACTGGCGGACCGCGTGAAGTTATTTCCTGGACCGCCATACTATTTTGAAAATAATTAATTTGTACTTTTACGCTATACAAATATTAACTTTGACATGCTTTTTAAGGGTCTAATTTGAAAAAATTTCCTGGGGGAGCCCCCAGACTCCCATTTTAATGTTACAACTTCTAATCATATTAAATTTAACAATTTTATTAAGCAGGTAGCATACTCAAATTACATCTTTGTAAAAATTTATGTGCAACTGAAGATAACAATTTAAACTAGTAATAGTAGCCTATTTTTTTCTCCGGACCCCGATGAAAAATTTTCAAAATTATTTGGACCCCAAGTAAAATTACTTACCGACCCATGTTCTAGATCGTTGTGCTGGATTTTTTTGTTATAATAAATAGTACAAAAAGTATATTCAAATATATTTATTGGCAGTGTAAACCAAAGTTAAAATTGTATAAATAAAATAACATGTCCTTTGCCTTTTGGATTGTGCAAAATTGATTGCATTTATCGCACTTCACGTGCGGTACTTGCGCTCTTTTCATTAACGTAACCGGAACGTTCACGTTCCTTTGCACGAAATCGTGCACGTATTTACCTCCTACGAAGAAAAGTCGCTCGCAGTATAGTTCGTTGCAAAGTTCATTGACCTTTTGTATCCAGTTTTCAGTGCAATTCTCTGTGTAATAGCTAACGGGAGTGGCAACCGTGTACTTTATCGGTCCAGCGTCCATTGGATTTGGACTAAACTGAAGACTTAAAACAGCATACTTGTTATATGATTTCATTCTCTTGATGATACGCGGGTCCTCCGTTGTTTTCCTTTT